>APFE030214397.1:23914-44637 GCA_000404065.3 Pinus taeda
GTTCCTTTATTCTCCATGTTTTGGTGCTTGAGGCTTGTTCCTTTCTCTGCTGAAACCTGCTCCTGCATTGAGAGTCTTCATGACCAAAGTTATTGCAAATAGAACATTCAACTTCATTTTCAAGAACCGAAAAGTTGTTATAGGTCCTTTTTGTAATCCCGGTCTTACTCCTTTGTTTTTGAGCTTCCCTAGTCATGATTGTTTTATATGCAACACATTGAGCTGCTTTGTGACCAAAGTTATGGCAAGAAAAACATCGTCCATTGAAGAAACTTCTGCGGTTATCGAATCTACTAGCTAATTGATTGTAATTTCTTTTGTCATCTATTCTTGAACCAAATTGAGAAGATTTTACCTGTGGCTGGTTGTGGCTTTTGTTCACCCTTAGGATGGATTGCCCCTGATAGTTTCTTTTTGCAATTCGTCCCTGTTTTACCTGATGGTCTTCATTGTGCTTTTGCTCATTTCTTCTTGCTGCATCAAGATAACTTTTTGAGGTGGATGCTTGAGAAGTTTCTCCATTATAGCCCAGACCTGTCTTGTTTAGAGGAGACTGCTGCACATTGATAATCTCATCCAAAGTTTCAGATCCTTTGACAAACTTAAGATTAATAGCTTTTGTTTTCTCAATCTCTTTTCTAAGACCAACAATTTCACCTTTTAATTTTTCAAGATGTCTTTCCTTTTCATCAATTTGAAATTGTAGAGTATCAATGATCATATTCTTCTCTTCTATACATCTTTTAAGTTTAGTAATTTCTTCATGAAAGTAATCCACATCTATAGCATCCATATAATCATCATCTTCAAATGCCATTAACAATTTATATTCATTACCTCGTTCATCTTCATCACTGTTTGATGGACCATCACTGTCTTCATGAGTGTAGTAGCTTTTCTTACTTTCACTCTGTTTCTTGTTCCATCTAGCAGGTTCCTTTCCTTTATCCTTATAAGGACATTTTGCAGCATAATGACCTACTCTTCCACAAGCAAAGCATTTAAAAGGAAACTTACCTCTGAACCTTCCAGAACCCCTTTGAAGATTTCTGACAAGGTTTGATTCTTCTTCCTCTTCTTCTGGGACGTGGCTTGCTTCATAATAATCTCCTTTGCATGATGCCTTGAAAGCAGCTTCTCTTCTATCTGATGGACCTCCCTTTCTCATTTCATAAGCAGTTATAATTCCATGTAGTGAGACATAGTAAGAATTCGTAGATTTTCTTTTTCTTCTATTGCAGATACTTTAGATTCAAACTTGGGGGATAATGATCTTAGAACCTTTTCAACCACAATAGCCTCCTTTATTTCTTCACCCAAATGTTTCATACAATTAACAATTTCATCTACCCGAAAAAAATAGTTAGCCACACTTTCATCCTTATACATCTTAAGAGTCTCATACTGAATCCTGAGAATTTGAAGTTTGGCACGCTTTACCTGTTCATCTCCTTCATAGCTCGTGACAATTTTGTCCCATATCTCTTTTGCGGATTTATAGTGCATTACCTTCATGAATTCCGATTGGGATATACATCCTAATAGGTTACTGACTGCTTTTGCATTTGTTTCATACTTCTTCTTCTCGTCTGCATCTGTAGGAGTAGTTGAAGGAAAAGCATAGCCTGTCTCTACGATGTTCCAAACTTCTGTACCAAGAGATTGAAGATAGGCAGTAACTCTTACCTTCCAATAATTGAAGTTTTTCCCATCAAAAACCGGTGGCCTGATAGATGCTTCCCTCTCGTAGTTGCTCATGATGAAAGATCTTCCTTCAAGCGATCAAGCTTCTTTAGAAGGACCAGCTCTGATACCAATTGTTGAAAATAATACTGAGAGGGGGGGTGAATCAGTATTATCTAGTCCTTTTAACAATTCTTCCTTATTTATACTTTGAATTATTTTTGCATATCAGTACCATAAAACAATGAGTATGAACAAGAAAAACAGACAGTCACATCAAAGAACACCAGATATAAGGTGGAAACCCAATGTGGGTGAAAACCACCTGCTGCAATATGTCTCTATCTTCTTTCCAATTAGAAACTCCTTTTACATTGGTCTTGTACTGGTGCAGTCCTTTACCAGTACGCAGGCTGCAACTTGCAGAGAGCTACAACTCTCTCTCGTTTTCCAGTCTCTCCTGGAAGGGAGCTACAACCCCCTACTTCTTTTCTTATAAGGACCACTTTTCATAAATTTTCAAACTGGATCCATATACATCAAATAATCATCAAGTACATATAAATTATACAGACAGTTGCAATAACCAGATCAACAATAACAGAACTGAACCCATAACACCTTATCAACAGAAAAATTGAGCCAACAGAAGATCTTAAAACAGATACGCAGTTTTCCTTTTTCTGGCCTGCGTCGCTACGCACATCACCCTCTGCTTCACTGCGTACACCCGCAGAGCTCCTTCTGCTGTACTGCGTGACCATGCACTGCTCCTTTTACTGATCTGCGTACAGTACGCACCCAAATTTACTATCACGCCGCGTACTGGTCAGTAGGCACGCACCCAGAAGAACAATCGCACCGCGTACTGACACAGCAGGCACGCACCCGAACCACTGTCGCTCTGCGTACCCACGCACTTCTTCTTCGTCGCCTCGGCATACCCACGCACTGCCCCTTCGTCACCTCTGCATACACACGCACTCCTTCCTTGTCGCCTTTGCGTACCTACGCACTGTTCCTTCATCACCTCTGCGTACCTCTGATTAGGGCTGAAATACAGTCAGATGCTCAGATCTGAACTTGCGCTCGAGAGATCACCCTTCACAGATTCGCTTCCAACTTCTCTTCTATAGATCAAGCTTTTAAACCGAGAAACCAATAATTCAGATCTTAAGATATTCAATACTCAAAAGATGATCAAGCCAAATGATCTCTTTGCTTTATATAGGCAAGATCTTCCTCAAATCATGGACTAATACCACGGGCCAAAACCATGATAATACAATACTGTCGGCTAAATATCATAAGAAACCCCACGTGTGCGCGTTTTACTGCCTTGAAGAGTGTGCACTGGGGTACGCGCCTCATGAATGGGTAATCTGCGTAACTGGACGTGGTCCCTGCACGACATACCTACAGGTACGCACCTCCTGAACTGTTCTCCTGCGTACTTCTTTGTTTTCATCAAAATGAGAGCCATGCCATGGGTGTTGCCATCAAGTACAACATCTGTAATATATAACCATACCCGAAACATAATGCCAACAGGAGGCGACTATTTGAGAAGCTTAATTAAATCTAGGGTTTCTGTTGTCAAGAAGAGGGACTACAGACCTACAAAAATAGGTTGAGATCCTAAAGAAAGTCGAGAAGAGAGAGAAGAAGGGAAACATTGATCTAAGGGTGAAGAGAAGGCTTGTGACTTGGTCTTGGAAGGGATCTAGTGTCAAGGGTCTTTGTCATGGTCTTGGTATTTTTCAATTGAAGGTTTTATAAGAAGAATTTGTTTGGGTTTTCCTCTCAAAGAGTGAGAGGTTTTGGGCCTGGATGATAGCATATATACTAATTCTCTTGTCTCTTTATTGTTCATGAATTGGTAATTGTATTGATGAAAGAGCACAATAATAACTCAAGAAGAGAAGATCATAATCAAGAAGTAAAAATTCTATCACAAGTAATTATCATAAGTAGAGAAATCACCTATCTATTGACGTCCTAGATTTTTCAACATGGTATCAGAGCTAAGGTTAGAAATTCAAGAAGGGGCATCTAATCAAGGAGACACACAAGGATCAAGTTTAAAGAAAGGGATCAAAGTGAGTCAAAGAATACCAAAGCAAAATTTCAAAATCTACATTACTGAAACCCTATATCGAAGAATTCTACTTCAAAAAGAGTCTTGGAATCATCATCAAGGAGGAAGCAGAAAGAAAGAACAAAACCCTAGAAGAATTTCTGAGATCATCACTCATCCATCATCTAAGAAGTGGAATATTTTTCAAATACTACATAAGGCTAGAAGAACATTTTCATCATCTTCAAAAGGGTTTTTTAAGCAAGCTCTCTCTCATTAAATAAAAGCTTTAAGATTTGAAGAACTTCATCAAAGTGATCTCTCTACCAAAGGGATCAAGGATTACTCTTGTAGAAATAATCTATGAAGAAGTAGTCTTCTACTATCTATATCATTAATAAGTTAAAGGAGGAAGCAAGTGGAGAAATAAATATCTACTCAAGTAAGTATATGACTTCATCTGAATCTATCAAAATGTATTTTTCAAGGAGAGCAAAAAATTAGCTGGGGATTCAAATTTTCTTTCATGGAAGAAAAGAACAAACCTACACCTTATTGAGAATTATGTCATGGATCAGATAAAGTGGTCAATAACCCAACCTCCCAAAGAAGATACTCAAGCAACTGGTAAATACATGAGTGGGGAAGTGAGGGCCTAGAGGATTCTTATAGAATCCATCAAAGATTCCCTCATCCCATATGTATCAAAATTAGACACTTCAAAACATATATATGGAAAATTGGTAGAGTTGTTTTTTGTAAGTACTGCAAGAGAAGTTATCTCTCCAAGGAAAGAACTCTACAAACTGAAGATTTCAAAGGAATAAGGAATAGCTTTATATTTCATGAGGATTTTAGAAATAAGAGATCAACTTCAAGATCTAGGTGAAATAATGTCTGAAAGAGAAATTACCACTATAGTATTAAATGCACTACCAGAGGAATGGGGCAACTTCACTTCAAGTATTTATGGGAAGAAAGAAGCCACTCCTTTCCAGGATCTATGGTCATTGTGAAAGATCGAAGAAACTAGACTAAAGGCAAAAATTGATGTAGGATCAAATGAACAAAATCAATCATATGTTGCTATGACAAAAAGAAAGGAAAATTTGGTAAATTTTGTCCTCATAAGAAAAAAAAGAGAATGGATAAGGTTCAATGCCATGGATTTCAAGAATATGATAACTATAAAAGAGATTGACCTAAACTTGAAAGGGACAATAACAAGAGAAATAAGGAAGAATCCCATATTACCGAAGAAGTGGAAAAACCTGAGATGAAGAAGCCTAAGAAGGAGGAAGTGAGAGATATCTACTATGATTGAGATAATACCCTTCACTAAAAGTACTCTTCAGTTGTTTAAATTATAGCTATCGAGATATGATGCATCATATTAGAAAATGGCATCATGGTAGAAGCATTAGAAGTAAGAGCTCATGATATAGGTAACATGAAGGATGTCTAGAAAAAAATCTATGATAGTCAATTATGAAGGATATTTCTCTTGGGAAACTCATTGAAAGTGACACTTATGGTAAAAGGAAAAAGTCATCTAGGACAAGGCTCATCATACATTAGTCAAAAGGCAAACATCTGTAGGATAATATATGTAATATCCTCAAGATTCTCTAATGGAATATTCATTGTAAGGTTCACTGAGAGGGAAACAAGTGTCTCATCAAGAATTCCAAACTTGTGGAATTCATGGGATGATGGTATGATGACAGTGAATAAGATCAAGGGAATGAAGCTCCTTCATTCAAAGGAAACTATTGTAGGAAGTCTGGATGACCCAAAGGAAAGATGAGGTATGTATGTTTACATTTGATATTATGGAAGTAATGTCGTATGGTTGTAGGTAACATGGATCACTACTCTATCTTGAGAATCATGATCAAAGTAAGGATCTCATCCTTCAAAGGGATGCAAGAATGCATGGGTCACATATTCACTAGATGAAATCAACATAATATGTCCTCATATGAAGTATGAGGTGGTTGAATACAATTGAGGAAATGTGATTGGAAGCTCCTGGGAATGAAATGTGTGAATAAAGGAAGGAAGAGATCATGGACTATGCAACCATGAAAAAGGAAATCAACATCTGAAAGACCAAGAATATTTGATTATGATATCTCCTAGAAAGATACGAAGACTCTGATGGAAGTATGGAAAATATGGAGACCCTTGAAAATTCATATCTTTAGGAGATTTGTCAACATGTATGCAAGATTTTGGTGCCTACAGGAAGATGTCATGATGAAAGACCATCACAAATTTCGATTTAAGTGTTCATTACCTATTTTGAACAAATAATTGGATGGGATTATGGAGGAATTCCAAGGGAAGAACTATGGATATCTTCCAAGAGGATCATGAAGAAGGATGTAATATCCCTCCAAATAAAACAACATGAAGAAGGCAGCATGACATAAAGCAAGGTCAGATGTAGAATGATGGATCACTTTTTGATGAAAGGAATGATGAAATGACTGACTCATGGATGAAAGTGATGTGTGGTCTGTGCCCTATGAAGAAGTCCCAAAAGATGAAGACTCCATGACAACAAAATTCATGACATCGAAGGAAGGAATTCTTCAAGAAGATGGTTGTGTTTTCATCTACACCTAAGGAGTTGTTGCAGGTCCCTAATTAAGAGGGAGCCTGGAAAAAGGTTTCTTATTTGGAAGAAACTTGGAAATTCCTAGGCCAAGAGGGGGCTTAGGTGCATACCTTCCATAGGAATAAGTACATTATTTTATTGGAATAAATATGTCCTCTCTAATTGAGAGGGAGAGATAGACACATCATTTTTCTCTTCACTTGGGAAGATATAATGGAGGATTGGGTAGTCATTTGGCATCTGATGCTCTTTGAGAATAAGATAGGGAATCCAAGATAAGAGTAGTAATTGAGGGCTGATATTCTTTGAGGACTGGGAATCCAAGATAGGAATAGTCCCGATGGAACACACCCTGAGAACCTGGGTGGGGTATGTTCGAGGAAAGACAATGATTAGGGTGTCTATAAGTCATTGATCTCACCAACATTGAGCTCAGATCTTGTGGAGAGATAGAGATGTTAGTCAAGTCCTTGCTATGTGACAATGATGGTTGATATGATGCTATATAGATGGGTTACCAATCTAATTCTTCTTATGATAAATTATTCATATTGATAATGACCAAGTAGCATTATGAATACCTCCCTAGTTAAGAGGGAGTGTTGAAAAGTGTAACTAGGTTTGGTTTTCATAATGACATGTAATTGTGATTTTTATGTAAAAGATGTAAAGAACAAAAATAAAATTATTGTAATGCTTTCATCATGGGTTTCATGAGAAAGAGATTTTATTTTTATTAAAGGCTCCCATTATGAGCCCTTAGGGATTTTGTCATCTAGTCATAAAAGTCTAAAGAGTCATTTTCATGTATTGAAGGCATGTTATACCTTGTAAGAAGTCAAATTGTTTTTGTAAGTCACCCTCCAAGACCTTGTCACTAACCCTCACTCAATTTGGCCTACAATGTAAGGATGATTCGAGAAATATGAAAGCACCCTACCCTAGAGATCATGTCATCCTAATGGACATGGACAACCAATTATATATAGTAGTGCTCGACCTCATTTGGAGATCATCAATTTGGTGAAGAAATTCTTTATCTCAAGTGTGCAAATCATCTTAGAAAGAGCCCTAAATTCAGGGAAAGAAGAAGGAAGGATAGAGGAATTAACATCATTGGTGGAATGATTTTGGCTAAGTTTACCCTCACATGTGCGAAGGTTGCAAATCCGAAGCTGTTAAGAGGAGGTCGAAAGATTGTAGCCACAAAAAGGTGATATTTTTTGGGTGAAGTCTTCGCTGAAGGAAGCCACTTAGAAAGAGAAGAGTATCTCTCAAGGAAGAGACTATTTGAGAAGCCAAATCAGATATAGGGTTTTTGTTTTCAAGAAGATGGGCTACAAACCTACAAAAATAGGTTGAGATTCTGAAGAAAGATGAGAAGAGCGAGAAGAAGGGCAACATTGATCTAAGGGTGGAGAGGAGGCTTGTGACTTGGTCTTGAAAGTGATTTATTGTCAAGGGTCTTTGTCATGGTCTTGGTGTTCTTCAATTGAAGGTTCTATAAGAAGAATTTGTCTTGGTTTTCCTGTCAAAGAGTGATAGGTTTTGGTCGTGGCTGATAGCCTATATAATATGTCTCTTATCTCTTTATTGTTCATGAATTGGTAATTGTCTTGCTGAAAAGAACACAATAATAAATCAAGAAGAGAAGATCATAATCAAGAATTAAAAAGTTTATCACAAGAAATTATCATAAGTAGAGAAATCACATATATATTGATGCCCTAGATTTTTCAACACTTGCTCATCACCTCAACATTGGGATGTAGAATGAGCCTCTTGACTATAAAAGGAAGTATAACTTAGAACCCAACCACATAAATAAAACAAAATGCCCAATCCTTTGTGATTCTTAGCTTCTTCTAGTTCACGAGTTGTGAACTTATTTACTTCATTGTGCTTGATCTTCACTGAGTTAATGATTGATTGGATGAACTTAGTTTCCAATATATAGTAATTTTGTCATGTTGTGAAGGGACGTACTTGTGTGCTGAAATATGTAACTAGGTTTAACTTTTATAACGACTCATGTACTCTTGATTTTGTATATTTGATGTAAAAAGAAAAAAAAGAATTATTATTTTATAAGAATGGGTTTCATGCTCAAGTTAATTAGGTCAAGCACGTTCTTCATGCTTCTAGGACTTGTCAAGTCAAAGGATTATTTTTCATAAATCAAGAGAGTAATTTAATGTATATAAGTCCCTAATGTGCAATTTTCAACAAGAAAGAAGATTTATTTTTGTGTTTAAATTGTTAGAAGAGTTCTCCAACATCAAGTCGGACTATCCTGAAGAAGTTTTCCTAGAAAGGCCTATTCAACCACATGGAATGGTATATATAGAAGTGGATTTAATCCTCATTTTACATCAATTAATCACCAAGTTCGATTTGAAATAGAAACATAATAAAAGAAGTTCAAAGAGAGTAGAAGAGAAGAAGAAACCCTAAAAAAGGAAGGAAACACCTAATTCTTGACTATTTCTTCTCACACATGCAAAAAGGACAAGGGTTTCTAAACTATTGCAAGAACAAAAATTGTAGACCAATTTGAAAACCTACAAGTTGATGGCCAAAACTATGAGTTGACTAGAAAAAGAGAAGTTTGAACTTCATTGACTTTGTTGACTTAGGCTTATATGAAGAAACATTTCTTGGAAGGCTGACTTGGTGCTTCGAGGGAATATTTGTAATGGTATAAAAGTCTTGAATGTCTCATTTTTTATTGGTTCTATAAGAATAAGAGAATTTTGATTGGGCTTTCCCCTAGGAGAGGAGTTTTTCCCTATCTAAGAGCCTACATATTGTGTTCTTCATGTTCTTTATGGTTTGATAGTTGCTTGATGAAAAGAAGAAAAAAAAGATAACATAATTAAAAGTTATCACAAGCTATTATGAAAGTAAGAAAATATTTTCTACCTTTTGATTTTATAAGATGGTATCAAAGCTAAGGTGAGGAAGGAAGAGGCAACTTGAAGATCATTTGTTCTAATCATATTGAAAGGACATAAGAAAATGATACAAGGAAGGGTATAAGGAGAAGATATTAGGAAATAAATCTTACCATTCATCTTGTACTTGGGAAAATACATTTGAATAAATCTTGAAACACCTTAAAAGAAGCGTCATGGGAGATATTTTAGAGTATTTTGGAAGACATCATTTGTAAGGAGGAAGGGAGAAAGTTTCTCTCTCTCTCTCTCTTGATAAAAAATCATTACCTTAGAGTAGGATCTCTCTCTCTTGAAATATATTATGAAAGTATTTGAAGAAAATAAAGAATCTTGGGACCATCATTGAATTAAGAAGCATCAAGAACTTTTGGAGCATCATCAAATAATAAGTAATCAACACCTTGGGACTATCATCAAAGAAAGCTTGGAAAGAGACCTATTGAAGACTACAAGAGATCAAGATCTCTACAAGAATTAAATTAACAAGTGTACCAATGGAATCATCTGGAATCAGAAAATAAACTTTGAGAAGCTTCCCATTTTAGAGCCTGGAAGAAAAGGATGGATCTTGTCCTTGCTAGGAACAAATATTTGTACATAGTATAGGGAAACATTAAATAACCTTTAGATGATGCTGGAAAAGAAAATTTCAAGGAGAATGACGTTGTTTCCATGAGACTTATTGTGGATGTAGTCAAGGATACTATGATTCCATAAATATCCACTCAAAGCACCTCAAAGAAAATGTATGATGTTCTCTTCAAACTATTTATAATAAAAAATATTGGCCAAGTAGCAAACTTAAAGAATGAGTTTTGAACTATCAAGATGACAAAAGATGACACTATATCTTCATATTTTACAAGAATCTCCCGTTTAAGAGATGAACTTCAATAAATTGATGAATTATCCCTGATAAAAAACTTGTAATATCAACCATATTGGGATTACCCAAATCTTGGAATGCTTTTGCAACTAATATTAATAGTTCGAAAGAGGCTCCATCTTTTGAAGAATTATGGTTTTCCTGTACTCAATAAGAAGTCTGACTTGCTCTAATAGGAGGAAATCAATAAGAGGAATAAATTGTTATCTCCAATGCTTATTTATCTCATTTCAAGAACAAAGGATGAAAGAAGAAACCTGACAAAGGTTCAAAGAGAAATCACCATAAGAATTCTGACCTATCAAAAGTTCAATGTTTCCATTGTCAAAAAGTTGGGCACTATAGAAACCAATGTCCTAAAAAATCACATGATAACAAGACGAGAGAAAGAGATCATGTTGTTGTTTAGATACTGATTAATCATCGAATAAATCCAAAGCAGAATCTTTCGATGTCAAAGATTTGTACTATTTATCAAGAAAAGACTTGGAGTCTTAGGGGTTGTTGACCTTAATGTATCATATCCTTCAAAATTCTATTTAGGCCTTTGCAAGAAACTCCTTATAGGATCATTATTGACTTTAGGTTTTTTATTATAAACTTAGATTATGTCCTTCCTTATACATTGAGGTCTTTGATTTCTTGGGTTTGTGAACCTAGTCTAATCTAATAAGAGAGATTGCCTAGAGTTTTGGACAAGACCCTAGGATGAGCTATTAAAATGAAGAAATACCTCAATGATAGATCAATTCGATATTAAGAGGGAGCCACTGTTATTCAAAAAAAGATAAGTATTCTATTTCTTTTCTTTCATTGCATTTTTCTTGAATTTCTCAGTATATCTAGCTTTGTTATCACTTGATTATAATATTTTCTTTTATGATCTCCCTGAAAAGGATTGCAAGAAAATGAAGTCAAAAGTTTATGGCTAGATTCAAAGGGAGATACAGAGGTAGATTAAAATATTGGAAGAACTATGAATTTGAAAGAAGCTTTCATTCAAAGGGACCAGTACAAATCTCAAGTCATAAAGGTATGACTTTTCATTAAAATCGGAGTTATGATTAGTCTTCACAAGCCTCTATCTTAGATGAAGTACTTGTACTTCAGAAACAAGCTTGGATGTGATAATTTTTTATTTATTTTTCAATAAAAAGATAGACATCTTCTCTATGTGTGTCATGTATGACCAGATTAGAGAAGTGGGAGAATAATTCTATTTTTGGAGAATTATGTGGTAAGGATTAATCATTTTTTATCAAAGAAGAATGGTCCTTTAGATATTTTTACTCAAAAGATTTGGCACATTTATGAAATTTACTCTATCACTCTATAAGAGTGGGTGTATCTATTAGGCTAAGATATTTATTAAGTGACCCTTTTGGAATAAAGTAAGACCTATAATGTTAGGGATTTTTCATTAATAATAGTAACCTTGTGGTGTAAGGGTCCTTTAGGTTTTCGACTTTTTGAAAGATAACAAGCATGATGAAAAGAGGGAGAAGTAAAAGATCATCATAAAATAAGCTTGCTGATATTGGTCAACATCCATTATAAATTCTTGAAGATAGGAAGATAAGACAATTTCTATGGAAGATATAGAATCCATCTTGGATCAGATATCTGGAGCTTGTTGAATAACTCATTCCAGGAACATGATGATTGATATATGCATGTTGAAGATCTCTAGGCTGATGTGAAGTTGATTTCTATAGGAATATTTGACCTCCAAAGAGCCAAGCAACAGTAGAGGTTGTAATATTGACTTGGAATTATTGAATCAGTATTGATAGGACATGATTTTGCTACCTAAAAGGACGTGTTGCTAGGATGAAAATGACAAAATAACTGAATGGATATCATTATCATTTGATAACATGTGGCACAAGAGGTAGTAGGACTTGAGATAGTCTGAAGCTGATGAAAATTTTCACTTTCTTAGATGGATAGAGGGAGCTTTGGCCAAGCTCTATATTGATGCCTAAATCTCTGTTGAATTGTTTCCATGGTAGATAGCCAATATGGTATCGAGATCTCTAGGGTTGGTATCTTGGCAGATATCTTAGATGATGCCTAGATCCTTATTAGGGTTGGTATCTTAGAAAGTAGCCTAGATGGTACCTGGATCCCTATTGGTATCTTAGCAGGTAGCCTAGTGTTGATGGTGTTGGAAATACGTCAACCAAGGGGTGTTACATGTCAATTTGTCACAATGACACTTGATCAGTTTATGGGTCTTTTTACCATCTGTGAACATGTTTGAATCAACTCCCTCAGAATTCAAACAACCCAAAATATCTAGAATTAGATGAGGAATTTGGGGAAAATAGTTGTCAAACCTTGTTAAATTCCACCTGTGATGATTTTTCTAGAGTTTCTCACGCATTCGCTAGAATTAACTCTAAGAACAGTGCAAAGATGCACTATGTCTGCCACTATAAACCCATGCAGGTGAATTCAAGAAAGTAAAAATAAAAAGTACATTCTAGAAACATATTTGGTCAAATATTTCCTAACTAAAAGCTTCCAGGTGATGACTATTTGAAATATAACCCTCAGATGATGCATCTTAATCCCTTTGCTCATGGAAACCTAATCCCTCAATTAAGGAGTCTCATCCTCCTCTTTTGGATCTGAAACTTCTTCCTCTCGGCCTATAAAATGACTAGAGGCTAGAGGGGTTAAGGAGGTCAAAACTCATAAAAGATAAACTTATGCTATTAGTTTGAGGTTGGAAAGCTTGTCATCTAAGGAGGTGACTGAAGGCATTTGGGAGGGACCTCATGGCATCAAGGTGAAGATTGTAAGGCTCCTCTTAATATTTGATTAATATAAATGAACACTTTCTCCCATTGATTTGTATTATTGGAATGATAAATGGTTTATAGTTGTTTATAATGTTTATTAAGGCAAATTTAATTCCTATTTTCCTTTATCATTAGGTTAAGTTGTTTGGATTATTATATCGCATGTGCTTTTGATCCTTTTATGGTCAATGTTTGCAGGTCTTTTCAAGCATTAAGGAGTTGCATTGAATCACAACAAGGGATCTTCATCGAGAATTTCGTGAAATAGGTAAGAGGCTCATCCATTAGTTTTTAGGGATAAATTCCCCTAGGGTCTTGGGTTGATACCCTAGCAAATCGGAGGTTATCTACAAAGAAAAACAAGCGTTCCATATAGCCATGATGCTAATATAAACAAACTATGCGAAGAGAGGTGCACCTGGGGGTCCTTCGTTTGGGAAGATCCAGCCAGGGTTCAAACCGTCTTGGAGTTCCTTTTATTCCTTCAACCTACAAAACAATCAATTCTAGAAAGCACAACAGTATGTTGACCAAGCATCATAAAGAAATCATCTTCATAGCATATTGAAAGGTAGTTCGTTATAAAATTAAAACAACCATTCATATGTGAATCATAACACTGATATCATAAACATGAAGAAGATTTATATCAGGAACAAGACAAGTGTTTCTTTTATTATAGATAACTAAAGTACAAAAAAGAATGATTTCACCTGAGTCTTCCTTTTGCAGGCTCCAAGCGAAATTGTCCTCCAAATTCGTCCAGTCTCAAGCCTTCAACAAACTCCTTCCATGACTTACTCCAAGATATCTCAAGTAGTGGAAAGACATCATAACTCAAGGAAACAAGGGTTTATTGCAATGGAGGAAGTGTTGGAAGCACAAGGATCTTTAGACCTGGTCAGGGATAATCTCAGCAAAGTGATTTTTCTCTCTATCTTCTCCTCCTCAGGCCTTCCCATTGAAGCCTTTTTATACTTCTCCCAAAGTAGTTTTTAGTTGGGCCATGGGCATTAATAGGTAATCAACGGGTAAAACCCATGATCTCCACCTAAAATTAAGGAGATTTAATTTTTTAAAGTGTTTTAAGACATATACGCGGGTTGGGTATACACAGACCCATGTACACACGCGTTTAGCTCAGGGCAATGTCACGTATAGGGAATAAAACACTGTTTTTTAAGCATTTGGACCAAGTCTGGAAGGAGGGGTTGCCCTAGGCCATGAGTGCAACATCACAAACATCAAGAGTGAGATTTGGAGCTATAACAGATGCCCCCTAATATATGAGGTCAGAAGGGGTGCATGATGGTTGAAATGTATTAAGTAAGTACATGGAAAGGAAACCTGTCAAAAACTGAGAAGGACTTCACCAAATTTCAGCCTGCCAAGCCACAAAAGGAGATGAGAAAGAAACACTGTCTGAGGCGGGCATACCCATGCTCAGAGAAATTAACGCATGTACGCATATCAAGTACAAGTGGATCCACTAAGTATACAAGTATAAAATACTGGAAAATATATAATGGATCATTTGATCATGATCGAACAAGTACATCTCTAAATATCATATAAGAATGTCAATGATGCTAAAGGATGAAGCGGATCACTGATATCAAAGACTAATCCCACAAGTACCAAATGAACATGATGGAGTAAGATGGTATTACACTGAAAACTCAGGTGCCAGCATATATAATGTCGCCATGAATGACTACAACACATAAGGTGGAGTGGTATCAACTATCAGCAACAAAGAGCAACTGTCAAGTGAACCAATGAATGATGATGCAACTTGAGGTCTTCACCGATCACCGTGGTACATTTCTACACCATGGGAATAAATGATATGAAGTCAACCATGTGAGAAATTGTTTCATTATCGGTCATTAATGTATATCGTTAACAAACGCAAGACTGCTCAGTGATAATGATAATGAGTGTCAAGGTATCTAGTACAATCTAACAAGTGTGAATAAATGAGCTGGAGTCGAACACCTGTAAGAATCTATCAATTAGGAGACAATGATGGTTTCCCACTATTGATAGCGAAGCATCTGCCACTAATGATTGCAAACCCCAAGGTACTGCCAAATGGACTCTAGACCTTTGCCCTAAAGCAATGACTCATAGTCGATAGGGAAAGATCTGCTAGAAGGAAGGCATTAAGGCATCCTTCATCAATCTAGTGCGATTGTAACCCGTAGGCCAATAATGTGGAGGGAATTGGACAAAAAAAATGTAGTAACCCAACCGAAGCACGTTTTTGGCGTACAAAAGATATGGCTAGCGCACGACAGAAACCCTCTGCACCAACCAATAATGAAAGTTGTCACAAAGGTGAGGTATCCACCAATAGGGTCAAATGGAAACCAAGGTACTGTACGAATCCCAATGTGTGATAGTGTAAGCTGATGTCGAACACAAGGGAAACCACTCAGTCAAAGACCCATAATACTAGTCGATGTTGAGCACAAGGTTACCTATCAATAATGAAAATAGGGCCAGGGTGCGTCTCTAGGCCTGTCCTCAGAGCAAGAAGTCATCATCGATAAGGACAAGACCCACCAGCAAGAAGTCAATGGATACCTTCTCAAACCAGCATGAGTAAAGGACCAATATAGCTGATGTGATGATAGACAAGACACTGACAACCAAGGATGGCCAACTGAAAAATAAGTCAAGAGACACCACAGAGAGGTCGACTCAGGCTAACGTCCCTTGAACAATAGCACGACTCAATGTGACTATGTGGTAGCATATGATGACTCTGTATAAGTTCGTCATACAAGAGGCATGAACGAACCCTCCATATGATTGGAAGAGATAAACAATTAGGGGAGAACTGACTCAATAACAAGGTTAAGGCATACCTAAGTCAAACTAAATCCCACCCAAATGGAGGAGACTTTGTTTTGAGTGTTTAGTTCAAGGGTGACACGACTGACTCTAGCTGCAAAAAATAAGTGGAAATATTGTCTCGTTCCTACTCTTTTTTGGAATATATGATTTTTTTTTTTTTGTCTTTTTCTTTAAGCTAGAAAAATAATAAAAGAATGCTATAGTACAGTGGAAATAATGAGTGTCGGTGGAACAGATGATCTAGTTCTTGGGATTGGAACAATCCTATGCTCAATGCAGGGAGGCAAAAACTGGTCAAGAAACTCAAAGGTGTGTTCCTTCCACGAGTCAAGGTGTGCCAAGTTGCAGAAGTCAAAGGCATGCAAGTTTGATTTTGCAGTCGTCATGGTTGAAAAGTTGGCTTAAACACGAGTCCAAGTGAAGCCGACTCAAGGCCAAAAGGTGCAAATAGTCAAAATCCAATGCAGCAATACAACTCAACACAAAGGAGCCTCTAGGGTATAAGGCCAGAACGAAGCGTAGAAACAAAGAGGAATGAGTCTTCATCGCATAAGTCATGGCAGGACTACAGAGGACTCCTGAGCCTACTCAGATTGAAACAACATGGGCAACAAATGTCAATGAGGTGCTAACTATGATGCCCATGAAAAGGATGGCTCTACCATCGTGTCATGATTTAAAAAATCGGTGAGTGAAGATGGTTTATGAACCATAACACGATGGGATCGACCCTATGGCAAGTGTATCGAGAAATGGAGGCTAGAATGCATAATGCAACGGAAAGAAGGTTTCCCTAACCTATATGCCAGTGAGAAAACGATACCTGCCATGATGGGTCAGCAGTCATGGAATCGTCTCGAAACTGCTGAAAAATCGTCAAAAATGTCCTGAAAATCAAACCATTCTCGACATTCCAAGCTCCCAAGTTAAAAGTTACATGAGACAAAACAAAATCAAGTTTTGAAAAAAAAAATCATTTTCAAAGCCTATAAAATAGTTTTTGGACTCACCATTTTCACCATTTGATTTGAGAGCAAAGGAGTGGAGCAAAACTTTCCATATGCCAAATTCAACCGTTCAAATCCTCCCAAAATCACCAGGTAACCCTTAAACTTATCTTGCATTCAATTGTGACTAGTTTTAGAATTTTTAATTCAAATTTCACCGTTGAATTATTGCCAAAAAATTTGTCACGACGTATACGCGAGTTGGCTATGAGAAACCCACATATACGCAAGCCCTAGACGCGACTATGTATGAACGGACCTGCGTATACGCCGCGAAAACTTCAAAACAAAAATCTAACCGTAAAAATTTGTTTCTTCTTCAGGATTCCAGTCACTTGGAGAGAAAGAGAGCATGCCTTAGTGGATGATGAGGTTATGAACGATCCTAATGCCCTAGATGCCTTAAGAGGATGTGGTTTGCTAAAGTTCTTTAAAATGCCAAATATGAAAGCAAACACTCACTTGCTCGAAATGCTCATTCACTACTGGAGCATCGAGGATGATCATTTATGATTGACCAGATGCCACTCAAGATAAAGGTTGAAGACATTTATTTCATCACAGGCCTTTTCCAGAGGGGAGAGGTGGTACATTCTACGGGCAGATCACGAGGTAGTCACTCGATCGAGGACTACGTACATTTATATTGCCCGGGACATCCAGAAAAGGTTGGAAGTCAAATTCCAATCAAGCATGTGGAGATTTTAACACTATCATCTTGTTCATTATAGCCAGAGTGAACGTATCAGCTTCCTTGCACCAGGCTTCACGGCTAGCCATGAGCTTGGTAGTGGACTGTCTCACCACCGTGTTTGACTGGTGTACTCCTCTTCTTGCCAACCTGAAAAGCCAGTTTACTTCTATCAAGAAAGGATAGACCAAAAAATTTGGATATGGAACCATTTTGTGCTCTTTCTTCTTTGAGAGGGTCGTAACACTCCATCCTAGAGTATCAATTTTGATCAGCACCCCATGAAATCCACAGGTGGGCAGGTAGGCTGACTTGATGAAACGCATAGGAGGTGGGGACGTTCCACGGACTGCATTTGACGATGAATTCTTCTCCTGGTGGGAGCAGCAGATCATTGCCATAGATGACTACCATTATGCTGGGCTGGACTTCCGAGGAGATCCAGATCTAGCTTTACCACCAACCGCAACATGGGGTGGTATAGGTAAATGTTTTTTGATTTTTTGATTTTTATGATTTTTTATAATTTTTCAAGTATAAAGATAAAATTTGAAAAATATTTTTGATAGGATTCAAATGACTAATATGATAATCATGTTCCAGATATTTGGCTAGTGCGACCAGATGGGTTCCCACGGCATGGACATCGCGGTCGGGGTGCCGAAGAGGCTGTTGCAGAGACAGAGCGACTTCTACACACAATTCAGTGGCACTTGGTGAGACTAACTCACCAAGTACTGATGGAGGCCGTAGAGTATCTCCCTATAGATATGCAGCGTCATGTGGTTGGCATGCCACGAGACTGAGTTCGCACTCTTAGGCGTGTGGCCAAAGCAGTAGTTGCCTACCTAGCTGCTCATCCTGAGCCAGGGCATTAGATGTACAAGACATGATTATGGGCATTTGAGTCCTAATTTTTGTATATTATTTTGGACATACTTATGTACACTCGAGATATTTTATGTTTGATGTTTGATTTTATTGTGATGAATGAATGATGTGCCAATCTAATGCTTGATTAGTGATAGAATTGGCTAACCAATTATGAGATCTTGGAATGTGAAAATAATTAAAGTAAATGATCTTTGCAACAACCTCACTCTTAAATACTGTCGATGTAAACATGGATCCCTTACCCGATAAATGTTATTCAATTGTGACACTATCAATTGTGAATCAAGATAAACTACCAACGAATCAATTTCATAAGAAATTGCTTCGGATAGTAAATTAATGACGGAAGTATACTCAGCCATATTATTTGAAGCGGGACCAATGCATACTCCCCTTAACACCATCAACTGACCAGTTGGATAGTAAAGTACCCAAGCTGCGAAAGCGAGGTTCCGAATGTGCCGACTAGCACCATCGGCGAATCCAAAATAGACCAAGTCATCCATCAATGCCAGTCATGTCGATATCAAAAAACTCCCGATAATATATGTACAAACATACAAAATGTACAAAGAAGCCATTGCCTAGTTGCTACTTAAGCAAAGTGCTTCTTGAGGTAGATCCCATTTCAGGGCTCTGTCAACTTGTTTCCTTCAAAATCGATTAACTCATACGCTCCTTTTTCTAAAGCTCATTTAATTATGAAGGGACCGTACCACATAGGTTTGAACTTGCTTTCCCCCAAGGCGTCCTTATCTTGGTCATAGACCAAGACAAGGTCGCCTTCAAAAAAGGCTTGAGGACGAACAACTTTATTGTATTGAGTTTTAACCCTTTTCTTATGAGCCTCATTGATGGTGGCAGCATCTTGACACTGCTCATCGAGATGTTCCAAATGAAGGAGGTGCTCTTCGAGACTAGAAGTCTCTAGAAGGAGCTAAATAACTAAATTAAGAGATGGAATTTCACATTCAATAGGAAAGATAGATTCCATCCCATAAACTAACTGAAAAGGTGTAAAACCTGTAGCAATCTTTACGAAGGTTTGGTATGCCCAAAGAGCCGGACACAACATAAGATGCCAATTGGACTGATTTTTGTCGATCGTCCTTTGCAGGATTGTCTTCAGGGTTTTGTTCACTACCTCGACCTATCCATTGGCTTGAGGATAATAAGGAGATGAATGTTCCTGCTGGAAACCCAATTTAAGAGCTAATTCAGACATTAGTTGGTTCTAGAAATGACTGCCATGGTCAGTGACAATCTCTCTCAGGATACCAAACCTTGAGATAATCTTATTAAAAAGGAACAATGCCGTTGTTTCACTATCATTTTTTTAAGTGGGCATGGCCTCAGCCGACTTCATGAAGTAGTCTACAACCATGATAATGTACTTATGATTCACTGCTGAAGGCGGATTACAAGTTTTAAAATCAATACCCCACTTAGTAAAAGGATCGACAGTGACAACGGGAAAAAGAGGAGTTGGATGTGCGCATGTCTTTCGAGTATAAAATTGACAGGGGTGACAGCATTTGACCGATTCAACACAATCTTTGAAGAGAGAAGGCCAAAAATAGCTAGCACGTAAGATATGCTGGGCTGTAGAAAGCCCTGAAAGATGACCACCACAAGCTCCACTGTGGCAGTTATTGAGCACTGACTCTGCTTCCTCTAGGGTTAAACAGCACCAAAGGATTTAATCAACCCCTCTACAATATAATGTATCACCAATGATAACATAATTTTTAGCTAGGTGACGTAATTTTTGGCGTTCATCCTTAGAGAAAGTAGAGGGAAACTTTGAAGTCTGGAGATAGACAATGATATCTCCATACCAAGGGTCGAGTGAAGAGATGAGGAATAAATGTTCTTTGGGAAAACTTTCCTCATAAATAGTATGCTCTCCACAAGGCAGCTCAGAAATTAACTCAGCAAAAACCATGGATTTCTTAGACTTGGCGGACAAAAACTCGAGATCAAATTCTTGTAAAATGACTATCCATTGATTATATTTGCCCCTAATCACTCACCTATTGAGGACAAATTGAAATGGATTGACCGCCGCTAAGACAAAATTTTTGCGTAGCAAGATATAATGGCAGAGCTGTTGGACAACATGTGTTGAGATTGCAACAAGATGATGGAGCTTAGTGAAAAGAGTCGCCTTCACTAAGTGGGCCCGCAGGCTATTTTTGGCGCAAGTCTATTTTTAGACTATGTCTATTTTTAGACA
>APFE030214397.1:49795-104976 GCA_000404065.3 Pinus taeda
ATGTTTTCCGCAATAGTACATGATCAGGATAATCTCTGTTGAATATGTGTTAAATTATTCAAAATTTCTACAACATGGACAGCTACCTAGGCCAACTTCTCAACAGGAGAATAGCGAAGTTTAGGACCTATCAAGCCTTGGCTCAAATAATAAATCACATGCTCTGTGAGAGAATCGTCTTCCTGGATGAGAACCATACCTATGGTTGATTCTACTACAGTGAGATATAAAAGGAAATCCCTACCATAATCCGGTGGACTCAAAAGCGGGGCAGAGACTAATGCCTTTTTCAAGGCATTGAACAACCGCTGCATAAAGTCGTCCCATACATATGGAACTCCTTTCCATAGCAAACGCATAAACTCTTTAGTGATCTCGGCATAATTCGCTATAAACCATCTTAAGAAATTAGCCTTCCCTTGAAGACTTTGAAGTTGTCGAATTGAGGACGGGGGAGGAAACTGAATTATTGCCTCTACCTTGAAGGGATCAACCCTAGTCCCTTTACTTGAGACAATGAACCCTAATAACCGACCAGATGTAACTGTGAAAATGCACTTATTAGGATTCAACCGGATTTTGTAAAAACGACATCGCTCAAAAAGAAATCGAAGATGACTAGGGTGATCAATTCTCTTTCGAGAACGAGAAGCTAGATCGTCCAAGTATGCTTTGATGATATATTTAATGTTGTGGAAATCATATGACATGGCCTGCTGGAAGGTAGCTCCAACATTTTTGAGACCAAAAGGCATATTTCTGTATGCAAAGGTACCCCCGAGACATATAAAAGCTATCTTATGTTGATTTTCTGGACGGATAGAGATCTGATTATAGCCGGAAAATCCGTCCATGAAGGAGAAAATCTCATTACCCACACACTCATCAATAAACTGATCAATGAATGGTATGGGGAAGTTATCTTTAGGACAAGCTTTGTTTAGGTCCCTAAAGTCAATGCATACTCGGATTGTTCCTTGCTTTTATCCATAAGGACTGGATTAGAAACCCAATCGGTAAGAGAAACAGGGTATATGAAACCTGCCTTGAGTAGATTCTCTACTTCAGCTTTAATGGTTGCTGCTTTCCTAGGATTAACCGGTCAAGGCCTCTGATGAACTGGTTTGGCGTTTTCATACGTCTTGAACTCATGTTGAACTATGGATGGACCAATGCCAATCTTTTCTTCATAAGACCAAGCGAATACATCTCGAAATTCCTTAAAAAAGTCGGTGTAAATTTGAATTTCTTCAGGGGAAGATTTGGCTTCGATGAAGAGATTCTCAATCATGTTAGGGTTCCTAGAGATGTTTATGGATATCATTTTTGAAATCATCGACATATTACCTTCGACACGAAAGTGTGTTGGAGCCAAAGGGTTTGATACCATACAAACATCCCTAGTAAACAACTCAGAGAACCTAGATTCTACTTCCTGCAATGGAGGAAGAAAATATGAATGACGGTGTAAGTGTTCCCAAGGTCGATCTACACCCATCATCACTTCTAGGATTGCTTCTTTGGATGGTAAAACCGTATCTAAGTAGTCCATAGCGGAGGTAGAATCAAGGGTCCAGGTCGGGGCCACATCACCATCTAACTCCTCCTCAGATAAAGAAGTAGAATGGTTATCTACAAAGTTAACGATAGAATAATATCTAAGCTCTGCTGCAAACATAGGGAATTCCATTCCACCAACTTGTCCTTCAATTAACGTGGTCGTAGGTAAAGGGAAGGTCCAAGGGTCTGAAAAATAATGAGTTCAGAAGAACTCTTCTCGTGAATACTCCTTGGATGATGAAATTACATTGATTCTAGCGATAGGAGAGGGAAAATCAAAGGTACCCATCAATGAAGAATACATCCCAACTCCTAGATTCTCAGTAGGCGGATGAGGGTTATCCACTAAAGGAATAGTAGAATCTGAAGTTTCCCTAGGATCAGCTGGAGAATAATCCAATTGATCAACCTTAACGATTTTCCCCTCATGAGGAAATCAAATGACACGAAACAGAGTCGAAACAACGGCATCCATTTCGTATACCCAATTCCTTCCTAAGAGGAGATTGTAATCTAGGTTAGCGTTAATGAATTCTACTTCAATATTGATGACCTTCCCCCCAACACATATGGGCAAGGCCAGGATAATCCCATGCGGCCTATGAGAATGTCCATCAAATGTAGTCAGGAGGGTAGGTGAAGGAACAGCCAAAGGTGATCCAATGGCCTTCCAGCATGACATCGACATGACGCACGTGGAAGCTCCTTCATTAATAGCGATACGAAAAATGTTAATTTTCTGGTATGTAGACTCTATTTGAAAAGCCATATGATAAGGGAGTCATTTTTTGACATTAAGCATGTCGAAAGTGAGCACTAAAGAGTTATTTGGATCAACTGCCCCTATCGCCAAAAGCAAAGAACTTCGTTGAGCTGGACACAACTGGGGAACCTCTAAAGTGAACATAGCGCATGGAATCTGAGCCAGATCCTCGACAATGAAGTAATTCTAGGTGGCCCTAGCATTAGGATTAATAGTCGCGAATTTAGTGGAACCTTTCAGTATCCATGGTATAGTCTCGATAGGGGGTCACTCAATATGAAGGTCGGTATTTCCAGGAGCAATTTTGTCCTTGGAATTTTTAGCTTCACCGTAATCACGCGACTGAGTGGCCACATGGACATTAGAACCCATCATGAAAACATTTGATGATTTCTCCCCTTCCTGGTTGCCCCCTGCAGAGGTACCAAGATTTGAACTTGCGCCAGCAAGCAGTTGTTGCCCTTGGGGAAAGGGTTGGTTAAGACAGCTTGAGAGTTAGAAGTCCCTTGCTACCCTAACAAGCACTAAGCGTCTTAAATCTTTGCGCAGAGATGAGTTAAATGGTCTCCACTACATAGCTTGCATGGAAACTTGACTTTCTTTCTAGACCCATTTCCACCACCACCAGTGTTATTGTTGGGTTTATTTGCGTCAGTCTTCCCATCTTGACTCTTTTTCTTACCTTGTCCTTTATTTTTCCCATTGGAATTTTGATTTCCTTTGGGATTGGAAGATTGGACGGCATTAACCAAAGAGGGTTGAGAAGACAAAGGGTTAGACGATGTGACCTAGTTGTTCGTAGCAGTTTGTAAAGACAACTACTACAATTGGCTCAACAGGTTCACCACATTTGTGTCTACAGATCCAATGATACCATCCACATGTGGACCTAGCTTCGACTTGGCTATATCAACCTTAGTCCCAGGAGCATTTGGAAAGATTTTTTGTAGAATCCTAGACTGAGAGTAAATCAATTCTAAATGTTGGGCCCTAAAAATAGCTTGCTCTTCAGAGTACACTCCGGACAGGGAGACATCCTTAGAGATTTCAGGTTGTAAAGATTTTAAAAACCATTTGAGACGGTATTCTGGGGGAATTTTAGCTTTATCTAGCCTCTTTCTCTGTCTCCATTCTTGAATATGATCAGAAATGTGAGTTACCGTGTCTTGACAAAAATTGGCTAGAAGTTTAGTTCCGGCATCATAACGGACGGGCAACTGGAAATGATTTAGGAAAATGTTAGCCAAATTGGCGAAAGATGTAAAGTTGCCCCCTAGCAACTCTATATACCACTTGGCCACATTTCCAGTCAAGGTGCATTGAAAATGTCTTAATCTAATCGAGTCATCGATAAGGAAGTTTGATGAGCACCACAAATGGAATGCGGTTACATGGTCGCCTGGATATTCACCGCCCTTCCCCTCGAACTTAGGAATGTCTAAAGGGATTTTGGTTAGGACTGAAGACTAGGTCAGATTGTATTTGATTGGATCATTTGTTAATTTCATGAGATCTGGCAAGTTCAATGTTGCCAGAAAAGGAAGCTTAGGAGGACCTTGGGGATTCCACCCAGACTGGGCGGAGCTCCCAAAGTTCTAAAAAGATTGGCCTAGATTTTGGAAGGCACCAGGCTGCCGAAGTAACCAATAGAACTAGCTGAACCAAAAGGCGGACCTTGTGATCCAACAAAACTCGGAGTTTGACCAACTCCAGCCAAAAAACCTCCATAACCAGCGAAGTTCCCTCCTAAAGGATTATAGGGAGTGGATAACCCCTGATAAGGATTCCGAGCAGAAGCTAAGGGAGGAATACTTCGAAATGAGCTAACTGTGGAGTACGGCCTATTCCTTTGTTGGCCAAAAAATGGATTCCCAGTTCCCATGCCACTAACCGTAGGGTTAGTCCAACCTTGAAAGGGATTGTTGCCTTGTCCTGTAGAAGTAAAAGGCATAGATCTTATTGTCAGGTTGGAATGTGGTATATCACCACTTCCAAAAGGAAAACCCTGAAATGAAGCCAACCCACCCATCATGGATGTGGAGGCACTGAATGGAACTGATGGAATACCCTATGAATGGGTGCCAAATGGGAAGAACCCATAACTAAAAGCGTTGGCTTGAGAATTTCCACTCGTAGAAGGAATGGAGGTAGACCCAACTAAAGATGTGCTAACAAAAGACCCAAATAGAGATGCAGAGGGGATGGAAATAGTTCCTTCCCCTTGTACTGATGTTGGAGTCTGCATAGTTGTAGCACTTGTGGTAGAAGCCATGCTTCCAGTAGTGGCCATCGATGGTAAGTACGTAATATGACCTGGACTAGACGATCTATGCGTTGGAGTCCCAACGTATTGTAATACGTCTGGATAGTTAGATGGTAGAGGAGAATTCAGAGCCGCTAATGACTCTGGGAGTTCTTCTACCTCTATGTTATCTTTCGTTTGAAAGAGAACTCGAGAAAGAACTGGAGTGTTCCTCTCTAGTTCTGCGGAAGTACCAGGCCTATGTTGAACACTAATGCCCCCGAGAGGAGGATCAATCCCCGATGCATTAGCTGCCACGGGATGAAACCCACCTGCAGTATTACCCCTGCGCCTCCTAGGAGAAGACTCTAAACTTGGTGGTGAAAGACCACGAAGTCTTCGAGATTATCTAGGTGATCGGTCAGCCACTTTGAATTTTTTATTAAGATCTAATTAAAGACTCAAGAAAAAATGAAAGCTAGGCCAACTAAGAGCACAAAGCACACACTAAAAAGTCCCTAAAAGATGTCAGCCAGTCAAACAACTTTCAAGTATTTCCACTCCGGGTGATGAGGACCGGACACCAAAATACAAGAAAGTGAAGTAAGGGGCCTTCTAAAGATAGTTTGGGATAATGATGGCCAAGTCCTACCAACGAAGGTAATAGAGGAAGTTACGTTGACCTCCTAACAACAGACTGCACCGGTGCAAGCCACCAAGCTTCGCAAGGGTGCCCTCCAGTAGTATCGTTGAGAGTGATACAACGTCAACCTCAGGTGCCACAGGATTCCCCTCCACAACCACCTATGTAGATCCCTAGGAGAAGCAACTAAGGTTACCAACTCATGTCAAAAACCAAGCGGAACAGTCTTGAGGTAAGATCCAACAACTAGGAGAGGGGGTACCTCTCTTCCTTATCTTCAAAAACCCTCGTGCTTAACTCCCAGATATGGAGCTTTCCTGGTCTTCCTAATGCTATTGGGTTTTCACTCACTATTCGTACTCCTATGTTTGACAGTTTAAATGGCCTTGGAGAGTTTTCTCTCCGTTCGCCTAATCCAAAGCCCTAAAATATCCTAAAACTTGTTGGTGTGTCTAACTTGACAATTATAAAAAGTTCTAATGTATTTTAGTTAGCGCTTGTTTTTAAATGAGCTGTTCTTTAAGTCAAGGGATAAATGGAAATGAAACTTGCGGTGTTTTGATGCAAAAGAAATTAATAAAAACCAAACTATATGCAAATGCACTTGTTTTCTTCTTCAATGAAAGAAATTTCTACTAGGTTTTAAGGAACTTCTAAGAAAGCAATAAATTCTTTTTTTCTTTTCTTTTACTCAAGCTTCACTCTCACAAAAATTAAAAAAACTATGGATGCCCTAAAAGATGCACAAATTTATCCTAATGCAATGAGTACATGTTGATGCAAGACTTAAGACTATTCTAAATCAAGGAATGAAAGTAACTTGTTTATCAATTGTAGTTTGCCACTTAAGATGTTTAGATAGAATATAAGTCGCTAATGCTCATTTTCATCCAAACATTAAAAGCAAGTTTCAAGACAAATAAAAATGCACTTTCACTCACGAAAAGGAAACTAAATTCAAACAAGGCCAAAGAAAGCAAAAACCAAGTTTTCAAGAAGTTTTCTTCAAAAGCAAAAACAAAAAATAACTTTTCAAAAGTGCTCCAACTAAGACTGAAACTTTATGATTGAAGAATAGGCAAAAAAACACTTTGCAAGTTTACAACACAAAACGGGTGAAAACTCAACAAAAAGTGTGTTTCAATATGCTCTTAACAATCAAAAAGCAGCCCAAAAAGCTTGGTGACAGCGATCAAAAGATCAATAAAGACAACTCTCAAAATCGTCACACAACAACTTTCAAAAAGGAAAAAGGAAGTAAATGGTCATAAAGATGCAGTTTTGGCATGCAAACAAAAAGATCACCAAAAGAAGATGTGCCACAAAGATTGAGACCAATCTTTCTGTCATGGAAGACCAGAATAACCAAGATTCCCAGAAAGAAATCTTGTGTGTTTAAACAAAAAGTGATGATGCTTGCAACAAAACAAAACAAGACCAATACTCTCTACAACAGGAGAGAATTTGAAATCACGAACTTGTTGTAGAAACAAAGACTGATACAGAAAAGAATTGTTCAGGAAAGACTCAAACCAGCAGACAGATCTTCAGAAACAAAAATATTTGAAAAATCTTGAGAATTTTAGGATATACACGACTGTGTTGATGCACAGCTGCATGTATATGCTATTCAGCCTAAGGAAACCTGCGTATACGCGGGTTCACTTAAGGAAACTTGCGTATATACGCTTTTGTAAACTGGAAAAACAATGTATATAAAAGATCACAAGAAAAAACAAAAAATGTCTGAAGAAACTAATCAAACTTACAGTTCAAGTTCCTACAGGAACAGACTACACAGTCACAACAAGCAAATAAATAGCTGAGCCCTGATTAGCTTGAACAAACCCAAACTAGGAACAATAATATTGTTGTCCCGAGTGGCATCGCCAATTCTGTTTAGGGATAAATTCACCTAGGGTCTTGGGTTGATACCCTAGCAGATCAGAGGTTATCTACAAAGAAAAACAAGCATTCCATACAGCCATGATGCTAATATAAACAAACTACACGAAGAGAGGTGCACCTGCAGGTCCTTCGTTTGGGAAGATCCAACCAGGGTCCAAACCCTCTTGGAGTTCCTTTTAGTCCTTCAACCTGCAAAACAATCAATTCCAAAAATCATAGCAGTATATTGACCAAGCATCATAAAGAAATCATCTTCATAGCATATTGAAAGGTATTTAGTTAGACAAATAAAACAACCATTCATATGTGAATCATAACATTGATATCATAAACATGAAGAAGATTTATATCAGGAACAAGACAAATGTTTCTTTTATTATAGATAACTAAAGTATAGAAAGGAATGGTTTCACCTGAGTCTTCCTTTCGCGGGCTCCAAGCGGAACCGTCCTCCAGATTCGTCCAGTCTCAAGCCTTCAACAAACTCCTTCCATGACTTACTCCAAGATATCTCAAGTAGTGGAAAGACATCATAACTCAAGGAAACAAGGGTTTCCTGTAATGGGGGAAGTGATGGAAGCACAAGGATCTTCAGACTTGGTCAGGGATAATCTCAGCAGAGTGATTTTTCTCTCTATCTTCTCCTCCTTAGGCCTTCCCATTGAAGCCTTTTTATACTTCTCCCAAAGTAGTATTTTAGTTGGGAATTCGTTGGGAACGGTTCGGCCACAGGCACTAATAGGTAATCAACAGGTAAAACTCGTGATCTCCGCCCGAAATTAAGGAGATTTAATTTTTTTAAGTGTTTTAAGACATATACATGGGTTGGGTATACATAGACCCGCGTACACACGCGTTTAGCTCAGGGCAATGTTGCATATAGGGAATAAAATACTGTTTTTTAAGTATTTGGAACAAGTCTGGAAGTAGGGGTTTCCCTAGGCCATGAGTGTAGCATCACAAACATCAAGAGTGGGATTTGGAGCTATAACAATTAGCTTTAATTCTTATCATTCAAACAATTCCAACTTAGGGAAAGGGACAGTTAAATTGTCTTCCTTGTTTTTAGCTTTTGTCAAGGATCTAGGGAGATCGCTCTTGTACACAAAAGGGATTTGTCCGGTGTAACAAATTTTTGACTCCACTAGGGAACAACATGTTCTCTTCCATATCTTTGTTTTTGATTCTCGAACCTATTTTGATAGCTTTATCTGAGTCTTGACAAGTTAATGATATTTCAAATTTTGTGATTTGTTTGGATACTTTTTTATTTTTTCTTTAAGTTTCTCTACCTGCACGGTTTTTGTTTAGAAACAGAGCACATATCTGGAAAGTTTACCTTTAGTAACAGTGTGCATGTCCACTGTATTATATTTTCTACCTGTGCATACTCTGCGGATTTTTGAAAAAAATAGCTTTTCATCTCATCAAAATTCTGATTTTCTTTTTTTAAGGTTTCATTACATTTGTCTACGACTTCAATCAATCTCCTTATGTTTGATCGAGTGTCGTGAATGATTTTTCTTGAGATTTTTCCATTTTCAAGGATTGAAAGGTAGCATTTCGAAAGAATTAGTGTTTTGATGAGATGTGCTTCTTGCGCTACATTGAAAACAAGACTCATTTTTATTCTAGTACTGAAGTTTAATAGAAATTACACTTTAAGCGTTGATTTCATAACATTCATTCAAGCATTTTCATTTTAAGGATTTCTTTGGGTGTTTTGAGTTTGATTTCCCTTTATCATTTCTCAAAGATTTGTCTCAGTTTATTAACAATTTTTGCATGTTTTTGCTTTCATTTTTGCAACAAGAAAAAAATGGCTAAATTGTGTCTTAGTGTTAATTTCCTTTGAGTGTCATTATTTTTTTTATCTTTGTAATTTCACTCGATTTCCTATACTTACACTTGATTTGTTCCTTAGTTGGATTAATGAAGGGAAATATTCTTGTTGTTCTTTCACTAATTTGGAATCATCTTGTGTTTGTTTTGAAGAAGTTCTCTTGCATAGATTACATTTGCATGGTTAGAATTCTCATTTCATGAGTGCAAATTGTGCATAGATTACATTTGCATAGTGCTCATGCAAATTATGAATAGATTACATTGTGTGGTTTGCAACTTAGAGCTTTGAATTGCATTGAAAAATTAGAAGTGGTACATTATGGAGTTAATATTTTAAAGAAGAACCTCTTTACTTCTAACTAGAATTCATCGAAATGAAGAGATTAAAAATTTCATATTTGATGCATCAGAGTTTTGAGTCAAACTCATAATACCATTACTTTCACGTCCATTTACCCTTTGAGTAAATAATAACTTAATAACACAATGTTAATAAAATCCATCTAGATTATTTTTTTTTAGGATATTGCTTTGAGAATATTTCTTTGTCAACCTCATTAAAAAATGAAACAGGTCATATGAGCATAGTTCTTTTCCTATATCAAGCTCATTAAAAAATGAAACAAATCCTCCCCTATTTGAGTTGATTCTTCCTCCCCTATTTGAGTTGAGTCTTTAGCTAGATCTCATAAATGTTAAATCAAATCTTTCTAATCTCGTAAACAGGCCTTCATTTTGTCCTCCTATTAGTAACTTGTAGTCTACTTAGGTGAATGAAATGAAGTTTGGGGGGAATGTGCCCTTGAGTCATTATGCTATGGGCATGAAAACTTATTTCAAGCACAATTTTTTTATTTTTTTTATTTTTTTTCAAGCTTGTGTAAAAGAAAAATTTTCCTATGTTTCGAGCTTGTGTAAAAATGAAACCTATCTCGAGTCCATTTCGGTTATTATTTTCAAGACTCATTAAACTCATGAAAATACCGAGCTCCTTTTGCTATCTTTTCATGCTCATAAAATGTACATGAAAATGCCTAGTTCTTTCCGCCTTTTCCTGCTCGTTAATTAAATTGAAAGTCGGTAAGATGAGTATATTTTTATCACTTTTCGAACTCGTTAAAAATTACGAAAAAGAGAAACCATAGAGTCCTATTTTAAGCATTTTTTTAGACTCTTTAAAAATGAAAAGATTGTTGAGTACTTGTTTGTTTGAACTCGTAAAAGTAAATGAACAACCGTCCACTTAGTATAAGTTTACCCATTTTACGAACTGAGTTAGGACTATTTATAAAAAAGGTATACGCTGACCGAACATGGTCAATAGAGTTCTCTCGTGTATTATTTTATCCTTTTTTGGATCTGAGAGACTAAAACTTACTAAAAAGAACATGATGGAGTCTACTTATGTTTTTCTTCTGACTCTCTAAAATTGAAAAATGATGAGCTTTACTTTCTCTGGGCTCGTTAAACTTTTATGGTAAAAGAACTTAATGAGTTTTCTTTCTGTTTCCTTTTCAAACTCATTAAAAGAAAATGACATCGAGTTACTCCTTTACTGGACTCGTAAAAAATAAATAGTATAGGACCTGTTAAGCATAAAGGGACTAAACCATTCCTTCTTAGGGTTTGTTAAAATTACTTCAATGGACTCATTCGAAGGATGAGATTACAGTCCAAGCATATGTTATCCTCTTCAATCTTGTAAAAAATGAAGAGGTACTTTCCAGTAATGGTGGGTGGAAATTGGGAAAAGGTGTCCATTTTACATTATCATTCTAAAGGTAGCATGTCGCTCTTGAAGATGACACTCTATAACACTCATGTCTCGATTGGGAAATCCATTTGTCTTGCAATTAATTGAACCTCATTTGAAAATCTTCATGGTTTTTGGTATTATCATTAAATCAAATCATGCTAAGTCAATTTTCGTGTCGTTATGTGTTCAAGAGAAGGTCAACCTCAGTTCAAAATCCCTTTGCAAATTCTAGCCTTCAATCGCGTCGGCCATCCTTGAGTCAGTCCTTGCAAACTATTTTCAAAACTTGACATTGTGTTTCGGGTCATAGGGTTTCCTATGATGGGTCTCTTCCTATCAACTTCAACTCATTATCTAGGAAGTTGATCTAGAAACCTTCAGTACCTTGAAACTTGCATGCCTTAATGGCAAGTTTCACGCTTTCAACGACAAGTTCTCATCATTGGCCTTTGATCAAATGATTCTATGAGTTTTCGCCTTCAAATCATCTATTCACACTTCATAGATTGTATTGGAAATACCTTGAGAACCATTTTCATTATTGGTGGTTTCTTTCGCACTTTTTAATGATTCAAATCATTGATTGGTAATTAAGTGTTTTATGCCATGTTCGACTTCAAAACATTCACTCGTATGGTTAGATTCATATTGTAGATCAAGAGATGGAGATCAAGACCCTGGATCTAGTTTCATCAATCCAAGTTGCGAGGATTTTTATATTGATGATTATGTAGAAATATTTATGACAGATGGTTGCATCCATGCTATGTCTACTATCTATATGATTTTGGTTTTTCCATGCTTGTTCATCGAGTTCTCTTTATTCTAAGTATGGGAATTCATACCTCAAAGATGATTTTAGATACATGTTTGCATTGTAATCCTTGAATGTTCTTTGCAGGTTTCCGACCATTACCTCTGATCCGATCCTTGGAATGATAAAGTGCATCAATCTTTCAAACTTATTTTACAGACTTCGTACCTTAGGGGGGAATCTGTTACATGTCAATTTGTTGCAATGACACTTGATCAGTTTATGGGTCTTTTTACCATGCGTGAACATTTTTGAATCAGCTCTCTCGGAAGTCAAACAACCCAAAACATCTAGAAGTAGATGAGGAATTTGGGGAAAATAGTTGTCACACATTGTTAAGTTCCACCTGTGCTGATTTTTCTATAGTTTCCCACGCATTCACTGGAATTCACTCTGAGAACAGCGCAGAGTTGCATTATGTTTGCCACTATAAAAATGCGCATGTGAATTCAAGAAACTAAAAATAAAAATTACATTCTAGAAACATAGTTGGTTTAATATTTCCCAACTAAAAGCTTCGAGGTGATGACCATTCAAACTGTAACCCTCAGATGATTCATATTAATCCTTTTTCTCATGGAAACCTAATCCCTCAATTAAGGAGTCTCATCCTCCTCTTTTGGATATAAAACTTCTTCCTTTTGGCCAAGAAAATGACTAGAGGGTAGAGGGGTTGAGGAGGTCAGAACTCAAAGAAGATAAACTTATGTTGATAGTTTGAGATTGGAAAGCTTGTCATCTAAGGAGGAGACTAAAGGCATTTGGGAGGGACCTCACGACATCAAGGTGAAGGTTGTAAGGCTCCTCTTAATATTTGATTAATACAAATGAACACTTTCTCCCATTGATTTGTCAAGTTATTGGAATGATGAATAGTTTATAATTGTTTATAATGTTTATTAAGGAAAATTCAATTCTAAAATTTCCTTGATCTTTAAGTTAAGTTGTTTGTATTATTATATCGCATGTGATTTTGATCCTTTTATGGTCGATGTTTGCAGATCTTATCAAGCATTGAGGAATTGTTTCGAATCACAACATGGATCTTCATCGAAAATTTGATGAAATAGGTAAGAGGCTCATCCATTAGCTTTAAATATTATAATTCAAACAAGTTCAACTTAGGGAAAGGGTAAATTCAATTGTCGTGCTTGTTTCTAGTTTCCATCAAGGATCTAGGGATCTCTCTTATCCACAAAAGGGATTTTCCTGGTGTAACAAGGGATCTCCCCAATGTGAAGTCCCAATTACACCTCACACAATTTGGAATAGGAGCCCCATCCATAGTATCAACCTGATTGCTATGTATTTTTACTGATTTTCCTTGGCTCTAACTGTAAGCAAGAGAGAGGAGTGCAAATGTGCCTTCGAAAAGTAAGGGGGGTGTGCCTGGTGAGTGTTCAGTTGTATGTGTGTCAAAGTTATTTTACTGTGAAGTGGGGAGAGAAGTGAGCCTCTAAGAGAGAGGCAATAGCACCACCCTAGCAGAGACACACATAACCAAGAAGAACTCATTCAACATCTAGCGGAACAGTGTACGTAGATGTGACAATCATTACAGCCATTATAACAAGAGGATACTGACTTTGCATGATGGGGAGTATGACATAGCCAGAGTAGCACAACATCAGCATGGTGGCACCACTCTGGGACTAGCAGGGAACTGGGGCATCACAGCTCTTCACAACTCAATAACCTTTAAGGATGCATCGACTACTACAGGGGGATATCATACAGATCTTCCACTAGGCTTTAGTGAGTGATTGATGGAGAAGGGGAATTTTGGTACTTTCACCAAGCACGATAGTGAGTGGAGTGAGGCAAGCTTCATGTTGGGCAGGATTGCCTGGGATCCTGGTATTGAAGGATTCTTTCATATCCGGACAGTGCAGAGGTCAGACACTATCTAGTGGAACATATGGGACCCTGGAACATTTTGCAGTGACAGTGAGGAGCAACAGTTAGAGAGGATGCTTTCCCAGGCATTGCTTGAGGACAAGCGATTTTTGGTGCATGGAGGAGCTTGCCGGATGTGGATGCCACCTGGGAAGGTGAGCACATTTTGGAGCACCCAACTTTGAGGTTGCTTGAGAGAAAGCAACATTTTGGAGGGGAGGCCTGTCATGTCCCTTCTCAAATACATTTGTAATAGGGTGTTGCTACACAATTTTGCACACTTTTGGCTAAGGAAGAGAACCCATCATTTTCGACTTAGGGACTTAGGAGGCAATTTGACTTTTTTGGTTGCTAGTGGAATGTGGGGGCCACCCACATGGGGGTTCGAATTGGCCCATTCAAATAGCTTGGATGGAAATTTGAATAGGTGGATGGAGGGGCCCATATGAGGCTAGGGAGGCCCAAGGAGTTATAAGGAGGGAGTAGCTCTCATTTTGGATTCATTCTTACACCCTGCAACCAAAATTATTTGATTGTTCGCTTTGTTGTTTACTGAGTCAACCAGTTGTTTAGCCACAAATCTCTCAAGCAGGAGATTCAACCTCTACTTCGGGGGACCATCCGTGCCCGCCATAGAGAGTCAGTTCCATAAGTATTTCAGGAGTTCCGGGAGTGTGTTACAGCACTACCATTCAGCCACAACAGGGAGTGTGTATCTTTTGCTAGATAGAGAATACATAGGGGGAGTTTGGAGCTATCAGTGATCAAGCATTTGCCAGGAGAGTTAGAAGATTGGGAGAGCAGCAAAGGGCTAGACTTTTTTGTGAGTTTTGGATCTAGCAGAGCCAGCATCCTAGCAGTTCGAATTACTGGGCTTGGGGACAGCGTAGAGGGCCAGTCAAACAATTTCATTGAGCTACGGAGAAGGTGCCATTGGTCGGAAGTCCATCCGAGAAGTTTGGGGATTGATAGCATAGGTCAACCCATCACCTTGGGTCTATTTTCGGAAGGATTTAAAGGTAGATTCCAGCAGGCCGAGTTTTGCAATTTGCAGTTGAAGTTGGGCTCCAAGGGGATCAAATTTCAAAAGTCTAAACCAGCCAAATTCCTTTGTGAGTTTTTTTTGGTTTTTTGAGAGGATTCCATGGTTAAAATTTCATAATTTTCCAGATGTTATTCAGACATGAAATCCTAATTCTTATCATAGGGAAAATTGCTATCTAGCTAGGGAATTCACACCATTTTGTGGGTTTGACTTTGGATTAGAAATAGGCCAAACCATTTCTAAGTTTTTGTGGGTTTTGGTCAAGGAGATTGAAGTTGAATTTGTAGCATTTTCTGAGCATCAGAGGTAGAGTTTCTTGCAGTCCCTTTCCAACGAGGAGTGTAGTTTTCTAGGTTGCGTAGAGCATTAGAGGAGCAGCCATTTCTAGCATTTGAGATCATTGTATTATCACCTGGGTTCTATCACGCTTGCCATTAAGGCAAGCTTAGGTTCATTCCTCCATACTATTGTACTTGCTCCATTGATTAATAAAATGGTTCAGCTGATTCTTACTTCTGGAGTTTTTATGAGCCTTTGCTAATTATTTAAAATTTATGTGTTGTAAATCGTTTTTGCTTTGCATATAACTGTTTATTTAAGTTTGAAACATTACAAAGCTGCAATTTCTTGGTACACTGGATTACATCGTTTGGTAAGAGTGATCATGGGCTTTCTTGCAATGTAGATTTTGTTTTCTTCATTTCCTTATATCTTGTCATTAATTGTCTCATATTTCTGGCAATTTATTGTTTTTTTTTTATCACTTAGAAGTTCAACTAAGGTAAAAGTTTTGTAACTTTTTCTGCAAACAATGTTTCGATTTTTGAATGATTCTTGACAATTAGGGTATCCTTTTGAACAAAAAGAACATATTGCAAAAAAACCCATATTTTTTTTATATACCTTATTTTTCCAAATAACCCTAATTCCACTAACTTCCTCTTAAATTTTGTTTTTCTTAATACTTACTTCATATTTTCCCTTACTTTTATATATATAGTATATAAGTAAATATATATTATATATTCTTTTTTTTTAAATTAACTTTAATTCCCTTACTTTTAGGGCTTAATAATAATGCCTCTCTCATCTTGAATTGAATTATTTATTTATTTATCTTCAGTTCTTTTGCTTCTATGACCTTTTTTTTTTTAATCCTTTATTTTAATTCCCTTGGTTTATAATATATATTGAACTAATTAAGCGTGCCTAATTATGCAAATGATGATTTTTACTTTTCATTTATTTTTCTTAATAATTTGACCAATCAATTCTTAAAGGGCCACAATCGTTGGATTGACCCTGTTCAACAAATACCCCGATGTTTGATGGACTTCAATGACTATCGCAGCTCTTGCTTTCATCAGAGTCTGTTGAATCCACAAAATGCTTCAAATTAACGAAGATGGACATGCAATCATCGACATGTACAGACTTTTAATTAGTAGTACACATAAGTCTATTGAACGACATACCCTGTGATGATTCACAACGATCTATTTGGTGGCTGGATCAAGAGACTAGGTCTGCGGTTGATGCTAAGCTATCGTTTGTCTCTTTTCAGTGAAACTTGGGTTCATCGCGGCAAGCTTACACAGGTGATATTATCAACAGATAACCTCCCTTGAGTGTGAACAAATATGTTCCAAGGCAACCCTAAAAAGAATGTTGATTTAATCTTTGTTCAAGCCCGAAATTCTTGTTGGTGGTGGCCTGAAAATTTCGTTGTCTGCTTTAGAAATATGTAGGCTAAAAGATATGTTTCTTGTACCCTTTCTCACTCACAAATATCATTGAACTTAACTCCAAAGGGCTCTCGACCTGATTGGAACTATGGTTGTACTATCTCCTTGAATTTCAAACTCCCTCTCAACTTTAACTCGACCTTCTAGGGAATCGACGGTTGTGATGGAGGTGGTGAGATGGTTGCTTTGTTGGTAGCTGCAATGACAATGGTAGTCAAAAACTAACGATGGTGGCAACGGGTGTTTGCAATCAAAGGCGGCGATAAGTAGAAGTGCCGTCGACAAGCCTGGTACGGGCAGAAACACACTGACATGTTCGAGTTTATGGAAGTTTTTTCAGGTGGCTGTCAACCATTGCAGCAGCTTCGATTGGTAGGATGGTGAGTTTGATAGTCAACGACATTTTGTTTTATTTTATTTTTATTTTTTCCTTTTTATTTATATAAGGGTTTTTTTTCTAACTTTTATTTTTTTGGTTTAAAATTATATATGTGTTTTTTTCTAATTCAACCTTTTTTTTAATAACTTTCTTTTCTTATAATATATATGTTCTTGCTATTTTCTTTTCTTTTTTTTTAATAATCATCTTTCTAGTTTTTTTTTTTAATTATATCTTCTAAGTATTTATCTTGATTTTGTTTTTATTAATTGTTTTTACTATATTTAATGGCCAAGGGCCAATTGGCAAAAATGGAGAAACTCCAAATCTTGTAGTGAAACGCTTCAATATTGACGGAAACAATGTTGATAAAACCTTGATGGCCAAGGGCGTGGATTGGAGAGTGTGGCTCTGTGTAGCGTTGGAGTTGCCAGAGGATCGAACTGATCTGATACCAAATGAAATGAACAATGTTCCTTCTTCAGATTAATTACTCCATAAGACTTGGAATATCAAGATATCCATGAGGATACAAGATTATATATTAAATGTGTGAATAAGACGATGATACAATGAGAGTGAGAGGCTTGCTTATATACCAAGAAGTTGTCTCTTCGTGGAGAGTCATGTCTCATTTAGATATGACTCTTTAGCCTAACTACTAATTAACTAATCATTATTAATTATTATTAATTACATTATTTCCTATATATTTATTCATGAAGCGAACAATGTTCCTTCTTCAAATTAATTACTCCAGAAGACATGGAATATCAATATATCCATGAAGATACAATATTATATATTAAATGTGTGAATAATATTATGATACAATGAGAGTAAGAAGCTTGCTTATATACCAAGCAGGTGTCTCTTCATGGAGAGTCATGTCTCATTTAGACATGACTCTTCAGCCTAATTACTAATTAATTAATCATTATTAATTATTATTATTTACATTATTTCCTATATATTTATTCATAACTCACTCTCTACTCCTCAACTTGTGGTTACTCCACAACATCCTGAGGTTCCTCCTTTGGAGCTAAAATCTCCTCCTATGGTGGGATCTGAAGCTCCCTCTCAAGAGAGCTTCGCATGGCTTTGTCTTCATCAAATTTTACATCCTTTCGTACAACTGTCATTCTGAGGGATGGCAAGTACACACTGTAGTTGTGGGTAGTTTTTGTGTAACCCAAAAATACCCCCAATTCTACTGTCAACTCTTTCTTATTCCTTGATTCTTTGGAGACATGGCAGTAAATAGAGGCTCCAAAAATCCTAAAGTGAGACACATCCAGCTTCCTCCCCAAGAAATCCTCCTTTGGTGTAATCATGTCAATAATTTGATGAGGACTCATGTTTTGCAAATAGACTCTTGTGTTGTATGCTTCAGCCCACAAGTGCAGAGGTAGGCTTTAGTCATGCAGCATGACCATTGTTTCTCCCATAGTGTTATAGTTTTTCCTATCATCCACCCCATTCTGTTGTGGGTTGTGGGGTGTTGTCAACTCTCGTTGAATTCCTTTGCACATAAATTTTTAAACTCATTCGACACGTACTCACCTCCATTATCACTCTTGAGAGCCTTCACCTTCTTTACCGTTTCTTCCTCAACTAGTGCCTTGAACTCCACAAACTTGGAGAATGTCTCATCCTTTTTCTACATGAAGAAGGTACGAGACTTCCGTGAGAAGTCATCAATAAAAATGACAAAATATTTTTCCTGCCAATGGAGGCTATCGAGAAGGTTCCACAAACATGAGAGTGGATCCTTTCAAGGATTGCATGTGCTTTGTTGTCCCGATCATGGAAAGTGGTTTTTATGTACTTCCCCAAGTTACACATTTTGCATGTATCATGTTTCTCTAGTGCTCCTTTAGGGAGGCATGTGGTTATCTATTGCATGATATTCAAAGCACAATGATGCAAATGGCCAAGTATTTTATGCCAAATTTCATTTACATTGCGGCTCTACACCGTCTCCACCTTTGTGCTCAATGCAAAACAATCCTCCACATCTAGCTTGTATAGGTTCTTCACACGAACCCCAATGTACTTCACCTGTCTCGTGGCTATGTGTCTCAGAAATGCCTTTCCTTTTCTAAAGATCACATCATAACCATGGTCTTCCAAAACTGCAAAGGAGACAAGATTCTTCTTTAGACCTGTTCACGGTGTTGGACCCGCCAACATTTAGGGGATCTCCCAATGTGAAGTCCCAATTAGACCTCACATCGTTTGGTTTAGGATTATCATCTGGTATAAAGGCCCAGTTTTCGAATCCTTAAATATTTTCCTTGGCTTTAACTGTCAGCAAAAGAGAGGGATACAATGGTTTCTTCGAAAAGTAAGAAGGTGTGCCTAGTGAGTGTTTAGTTGTAAATGTTTCAAGGTTCTTCTACTGTGGAGAGGGGAGAAAAGTGAACCTCTAAGTAAGAGGTAGTAGTACCATCCAATAAGAGACACAGATGAACTGAAAGGATCCATCTAACATCCAGAGGAATAGTCCAGAAAGGATGTGATGGTCATTACATTCAACAAATGAAGATAGCTTTGTCTAATATCCTGCATAATAGTCCACAAGGATAGGGCAGCAATAACAACCATTACAACACATTCTCAATTAGATAAGTACTAAAATAACCAAAATTTTCAACTATCTTAGAAAATGTGAAATCAAACATTAAATACAAACATTCGCATAGTAGTCTTACAAACATTCATTATCTATGCATGAATAACGTGTTGGCCTTAAAGGCTTCTATTATTAAGTAAAAGTTCCAAGACGCACGTTTACAATGTACATAACTAGCTCTAGTAGTGGAGCATTGGAGCCACTCCTTGCTCCTCAAAGAAATAGCTTATCTCTCTAATGCCTTGCAGGAGGAGCCAAGGTGAAAATTCCTCTAGGCATACAATGACAGGGTATATATAACCAAGGATGACTCTTTCACTACCCTCATGACTGGTTGACTTCCTATGAATTTTCAACTTATATGACTCTTTACATTCCATGTGTGTCCTTTAGACTTCCACTTTACAATACATTTTGAATACAATATACATTATCCACAATGTTAATGTGGCATATGACCACTCATGACATGACATGACACTGTTGACATGGATTGCTTGATGGCGTGGCAATGTCAAACCACTGTTGTTGCTAAGTGTTATATGTCTTCCTAAATATTTTTTTCTTTTCACCTCTACATGGCTTGGCGATGAGGAATCTTCAATGATCTCAAATCTTGGATAGTGGTCGCAAACAAGTGTCCCTTCACTTTCTCTTGATCGATCAGCTTGTAAGTTTAGCTACAAGAGAGTATTTAAGCATGATCCCCTCCTTCTTCTCCTTCTCCATAATATTTTCATGAAATGATAAGGTACATGTTCCTGCAATTCACTCATGACGAGACAACATCAATCAAAAAATCCCCTAGCCTAAGATGATGCATTTTGATCCATCGAATGAGCCTGAAACAAGTGACATTCTAGGAAGAGGGACTCAGTGACTACACAATGCACATTGCTAATATCCAGGGGAAAATCTTGAGCCCTGAGACTGCACAGTTTCTAGAGCTAATAGGACAAGCTGAGGGAATGGTTACTGGGAGAGCTAACTGTGTAGTTCTAAGAGTTAAGGAAGGCTATAAAACTATGCATATATGCATTTCAAAGGCTAAGGGGATAAGCTTGAGGCTTGAGGATGTGAAGTGTGCATTTTAAGCTGGTTTGGGGACATGACTATGAATTCTAGAGGTCAAGGTCGAGGCTTGGACATAGAAATTGTGCAGTGCAGTAGTCCTGGGAGGTAGGAACTGCGCATTACATAGTTCCAAGTAGCAAGGTCACAGTTAGAGGATTGAGACTATGCAGTGTGTAACTTGAGAAAGGCCCGATGAAGCTAGGTTGCTCAATCGGGAAGTTTTTCTGAAAATGGCTAAGTGTGAGATCGTGAGATCGGTGTGAATAGTGATGAAATTTAACTATGATAATACACTTAGAATATTTTGATGACACAACAACATAGATCATCTGAACACATGAACAAATCATTTCCCTTTGCGTGACAACTTTATGACAAGTACGACACTTAAGATAGACTTTCGAATGACCGTGATGACACTTGCGTGATAGTGATCAGAATTTTGTGATTGAGTGCGACAGATGTTTACATAGTTAAAACAACTCATATACACAAAGATACACCCTTGAAACCATCATAATAGGCTTGTACACATTATGCGGCAGCCAAACATGCCAAAATACAACTGGTTACCCAACATGCAAAAGGGGACAAAACACTTCAAGGAAGCTCATAAAATAAGCTCTGATGTTTGAGACAACAATGTTCAAGTCCAAGGCTCTGAAATTGAGCGTAATAAAAAATTTTGGAGGGTGTTGTCGCAGCTACAAAACTTGGCGACACACTAGTTGAATTCCAGCTTCTCTATCTCAGTTAACTTCTTTTGTGTAAGGCCTTGGTTCTTCAGGGAGTATTGATTCATCGTGCAAATTACTTTGGTCTTCCCACTTACACCATGAATAGACATGGTACCCTTTATGCCTTCTCGGTTTAATACAACATAAGATTCAGTGATATCACAATGTTTCATGTCGGGAAGGGTAGTGTAGTTCATGAGCTTAATATTTTCAGAGTATAATTTTTCATCTCTAGTGTTGCTCCACTGCCAGCAAGTTGGATAGTACCTCAGCGGAGTCACATAAGAACACAAACATTGCTCCGCTACCAACAAGCCTTGACAGTACCCCAACGGAGTTTCTTGCTTCACCTCTTTGTGTAAGAAGCCTTTCTATTCTTTTGCCTTTATTTATTTATTTTAAATAGGACTATGCATCAACACTTATTTATTTTGGGGCGGAAGAGGGATCCCAACTTATTAAGAGCAGAAGAAGTTGTTCCTTCAGATAAGCATATGGAGACCTCTGATTTAGGTTTTCTCGTTTAGATTTTTCCCTTTCTCCACTTCTATTGATTGGATAGGCATGAAAAAACTAAAACATAAAGACCGAGCCTAGGCATGAGGTTTATGGAATAGACATGGGTTCATGGTTGGACCAAAACTCTCCTTACGGACGAGTCATATTTTCCATCGAAACTTCATTGGCCAAAAGATACAGCCAACACAAGGAAGATGGACAGAAGGTTAGCCAAATGTTCAAGTGTAAAAAGACTCTTTAGGGTTCAGCCACACACATACTTAGAAGCCACAACATGTACATGCACAACACTTATTCACAAGATGAAACAAAACAAAACTCAACCAAAGAAGAAAGAAAATACTATATACATAGTGTAGGGCACAACCCCATATCTTCATTGGAAGTAATGTTTTAAGTCTTGGTTGTTGATAGGGAGAGATTCAATCTTCCTGTCAAGTGATTGAAGCTGATAAGTGTGTTGGCCAAGCCTTTCATGTAATGTGAATGGTCTAATCCACAAGGACTGAAACTTAGTGTGTTTGGCTTTGTCCTCATGGGCTTTATCCCACTTCAAGACTAAGTCACCCACAATGAATTTGTTCTTCCCTATAAACTTATTGTCCAACCATCTCTTGATACGACTATGATGAAGTGAAAAAATCTCTTTCGCTTTTAACCTTTCTTCTTGTAGCTTGTGAAGGGTTTCCATCCTACATTACACTAACAAACATGGTTTTCCTTGGGTGGAAGGATGGCTTCTTTTCCGTATACCAATAACTAAGGGGAGGTGTTCAAGGAAGGCTTCAACGTGACTCAGCCAGCCCATAAGGCATTTCCCAAAGCAAAGTGCCAATTTCGCTGCTCAAAGAATATGGTCTTTTTTATTATGCGGATTAGGTTCTTATTCGTGTATTCAACAAGACCATTCCCCTACAGATAATTATCAACTGAATGTTTCAATATAATGCCATTTTCCAATGAAAAATTGTAAAGACTTAGCGATGAGAAGTATGTTCCATTGTCAAAAATAAGTGAATTAGGTATGTCAAACCTGGAAATGATGTTTTGTTGTAGAAAACTAATGACTTTCTGATCATTCACCTATTCGAGCGGAACTACTTTTTTCCACCATGTAAAGTAATTTATGCCAGTAAGAATGTAGCGATGTTGCTTCAGAATGTGGAAATATTTCTCCAATAATATCCTAGATCCACTGTTGAAAATGTTATTCCACTATAATGCACTGCAATTGGATCGTTGACTTCTTGTTTCTGTCAGCACACCTTTGATAGACTAAACACTTGCAGGTGTAAGAATTAGTATCTCTAAATAATGTAGGCTAGCAAGAGTCAACCCACGTGAGCGTCGTTGTGTTTCCTACAAAGTGTCCCCCAGTTGGTCCATCATGGATATCATGCAATACCTTTCCTGAATCACATGCTTCCAAACACCTGAGCAGTACTCCATTGTGGTGCTTTCTGAAAATCACCCCATACACTAGTTGGTAGAATAATGCTTTAAGTCTAAGTGCCCTCCTCTACCGTGCAGAAAATTGGGAGGGTATGGTGTCATGCTCAAGTTATTAGCACACATCAGTGTACCAAGAGTTTGTGCTAGTAGTGGGGGAGTCTTGCTTGACATTATACATCTCAATTTCTTGCTCCCATCCTGAAAGATATTCTTCTTCCTCCTTTGTGTTTACTACTTTTGCCGCTGGTTGACAAATTCCATGGCTCTTGATTGTGTCAACTAGATTAATCTCTAAATCATATTATTGCAAACCAATCATTCAATTTGCTCTCCTTTCACCCAACTCTTGTTGAATGAGCAGTGATTTGACTTCTAGGTGTTGAACAAAGATAATGCAATGAATTTTCAATAGATAGGGTCGCATGTGATTTACTATCTTGTATACTTCATAAGCTTGTTTTCCATGGTGGGGAGGTTGAGTTTGGATCCTTGCAGACTCACGCTCATGAAACAAATAGGTCGCTCGTTGTTCAGATCATCCTTTTGGTGTACAATGGCGAGAGAAGTGTCAAAAGCAAAGGTGTAGAGAAAAAAATATTTATTGAAGTATGGGTTGTACAATGTGGGTGCTTCTATGACAGCCAGTTTAATTCGAGAAAACACATCCTTTACCCTTTTATCTGATTTATATATTGCATCCTTCTTCACCATCTCCTATATCAACATAACAAACAATCTGAGCATAGTCGGAGATGAACTTGCAAAGGAAATTGATTTTACCCAAGAAGGAATGCATGTCCTTTTTATTCATTGGGAAGGGGATCTGTGTGATTACTTTGACCCTATCTGGGTCTACCTTAATCCCACTTTTGGAAATAATGTGGCCCAAGAGATCAAAATTGGACACTGCAAAGATAATTTTCTTGGGATTTAAAGATATCCTATACTTGTGACATAGCTCGAAAATTTTCTTTAAGTGGTGTATGTGGTCTAGCCTCAATTTGGAGAATATTGTTACATCGTCGAGATAGACCACTGTAATCCATCCAATTAACCCATGAAAAGCGATGTCCATAGCGCGTTGAAATGTTTCTCCAACATTAATTAACCCAAATGGCATTTGCTTAAATGTGAATGTGCCCCACTTTGTGCAAAAGGTGGTCTTAAGTCTACCAAATTATGAAACCAAAACTTGGTTGTGTCCTAAGTAACTGTCTAGCAAAGAAAACATTTCTAACCTCTATATTGTTTGTAGTGTTTGTTCCATGGACGACACGGGGTATTTTTCCTTGCATGAGGTGCAATTGAGATTTTAGAAATCGACACACAATTGGATTTCCTTAGACTTATTTCTTATTGAGATGAAATTTGACATCCAAGCTGAGTGTTGCACTCTTTATATGATCCGGGCATCCAGCAATTTCCTTAACTCTTTCTGAATAAGAAGCTCAAGCATTGGATGTACTTTTATCATTTTTTGTTGGAAAGGCTTCGCCCATTCTTTTACTGGTATCACATTTTGGATGATTCATGTATCATAAGGTTTAAGCTCAGCGTATGTCCATGCGAGCACATCTCAGTACTACTTGAATAAGTAGATAAAGGCTTACCACTCTTATGGTGTATCGCAAGTACCAAGATGGATGTACTTTAGATCTTTTTTTGTTCCCAAGTTAATTTGCTCATGCGACAACATGGAACTATGGGTTTTAGCATTAACATGTCCCCAAAAGCGATTATGCAAGTCATACAACTTTTCTAATGATACCACACCCTTTGGGAAGAGATTTCCTTTACTTACACTAGTTGTGTTCTGCAATTCCTTCTCGTGCTCATTCTTTTTTATCGTTGAGTCTTTCAACACATCAACGTTCACCATGAAGCATAGTATCTATTGGTCATCATAAAAAACACATAAATTAGTGATATTATTTGGGATGGATGGCTTATAAATAATTTCAATAGAAAAATTGTCCCTCAATGGTGACAACCTAGCAGTCGCATTTGCTAATATATCCGCAGTTACGTTATGCATTATTGGAACATAAATGATATCAAAATCTTGGAAATGTGAAATCAGATTCCATACCTCTTGTTAATAGCTTCTAAGATGAGGAGACACACAATGTATGGTATTTTGTACCTGTCGAACCATAATTTATGAATCACCTACTTCTTTCAGGATAACAACATTGAGTTCAATGGCTCTTTCCAAGCCCAAGATGAGTGCTTCATATTTTGTAGTGTTGTTTGTGCACTCGAATTCCAAGAAACTAGAGATCAAATTTTTTCTCTATAGTGGGTATTCTCAAACACAACCTGCTCCAAATCTCTCCTCCATTTTGGAACCATAAAAGTACAAAGTCCACATATCATATGTACAAGGATTGGACTAACTGTACAAATTTCATTTTCACAAGTTGGACTAGGAAGGAGATCCAACTCTGTATCTAGTGGGACTGGGCATGGTTGTGCAAGATAACATCCCAATTGCATTTCTAGGAATAAATTTCCAAAGATAATTTATGTGAAAGCCACAGGTTCATTTTTCCCATTCAAGGGAGTGACAATATATTTCATGTATCTTTATGAATTCACTTGGATCTAATTATTTATTCCCATATATGGAAGCCATAAATGTGACCAGTCCAAGAAAAGTACCCTTGTAACTTGTTGGACTAGTCTCTACTCAAAAACACTCCATATGCTTTTGGAATGTTCATAATCACTATGTTGATACATTGGTGGACTCGCTCATCATATGATAAATGGATGATCACACCTCTGAGTTCACCAATTGCATGGACTTGAGTTTTGTCTAGTTGAATAATTTGTGCATCTATTTTGTCCCATTTTACACTGATTTTCTTAATCAAAGATAATGGCATTACATTCACAGATGCATCGAAATCAACCAAACAATTGTGTACATTGAAATTAAAGGTTTCAAAAGTTAATAGAAAAAGGGGGCAAAGTGTATTTGCATCCATTGTTAAAGAATTAAGTACAGATTCGAGGGAACCAGAAGACGTACCATATCCCTTGTTAGAAGAAGCATCATTACCTATGGTGGACTTCCTAAGTGTGCATAAGAGGATGTCCCACTGGCTCGTGATCTTTGTTAGTTCAGAAATTGAAATTTTCACACGAACCTTCTTCATGTCGTCAACTATGTTGTAATCTACAACAAGAAGGACTATCGAAGTGTCTAGGGATGTAACCTGGTTTGTGACTTCTGGGATGTTGGTCTTATTTTTATTACTTACAGAAGCACTTTTCGTTGTAGCTGGGTTACGAAACTTGCTCTAACTATTATGTGCCAAGCTCATGGGTGAACTGATATTTCTTAATAGTTTCTCTTTGATTTTCTACTTCATCAACTCTAGTGCAGTAATCAACCCTTAGCTTCTCAAATTGTACTCGTTGGTCTGCTTCTAGGCTAGGCCATCACTCGAAGTTTGCTTTTTGACAATACTCTTTTGGATTGCGAGTATGAAATTGAACATGTTTACTACATGCCTCACACTCGGAGTCTCTTCGGTTGCAGTAGCTTCTGACTTTTCTTCTACAAGCTTAATCTGCTCCTCAACCATTTCTACATCAACAAGATGCGTAGAAAGAATTCTCATGGCCTGATTCCACTGTGGTCACGTTTTCTTGGAATGATATCCTTGATGATATGAATAAATTGATTTGTGCCCATGTTTTCAATATTCAATACAACATTGGAGCTCTACGTAGACTTAGCAGGTTGATTACTACTACTGTCGAAAGTTGAAATCCTTCTAAATAGGTTGAACTTAGGAGGATTCCTCCTCACATTGGTCTCGCTTGACCTTTCTTCAGTTCTGCCAACTCATTTGACATAGCCTTGAGAGTAAGAGTCAAGATCTCAAGATCAATAGTTTCTTTCTCTTCGGCCTTACTTACAAAGGCTTGAGGCTTTTTACCTATGTCCTTGGAGTCTTTAATTGGTTCATCATCTGAAATGACTCCAATCGTCGCAAGTTATTTTCAACTGTGATTTTCTCTTCATAATTTTCGATCAATGCTTGTTTCGTAGTTCTCTTTACAAAATGTGCAATGTTGGTCGATAAGGCAGAAGTGTAATAATCGATGGTGATGGAGTCATGAGGTTTAGTGTTTGTTGAGAACTTTGCAAAATGTGGTTAAACCTTTCATTAAAATAATTCCTTTTTCCTTTTTCTCCATCTTGAGACTACCCAACTCTTTCAATAACATGGCGAGGGTCTTGTCATCAGCAAATTTCTCAAGGAAATTTTTCTTAAACCCCCTCCAATTCTAGATGGAATTCGGAGGAAGACTAAGATACCACATAGCTTCTCTACCATCTAAAGTACACAGAAACATTCTACATTCAACATCATCATAATGTACCTTAAGCATTTGCAGATGTAGGTGGACTTTGTCTAGATGGTCCTCTGCCTTTACTGCTCTATCACGGTCATACTTCCTTAGGAGATTTTTCAGATGCCTTAGCATCTTGTGTAACACACCCAGTAGTGCAAGTGGGACCTAAGACATCCAATCCAGATCTTGGTTTTCCATGTCCTCTTCGTTGTCTTCCCCTTCTGCTTCTTCTTCTTCTTCTTCTTCTTCTTCTTCTTCTTCTTCTTCTTCTTATTCTTTTCCCAACCCACAGAAAGTATCTTTTGAGAGCACTACGATATCACCATCACCATCATTTAAGGTTGGAGGTTGTTCTGGTTTTTTTTTGTTTTCTTCAAAGTCTTCTAACTCTTCAAGAGTGGCGAGAACCAACTCTTCAACCATTGAAACCACTATCCAAGTAGGGGTGGTTTGGTTCTTCTTCATAAAATATGGAAGAGTTTCTATTCTAGGTATCAATCCAATGGCTCTCGCAAACTTTTAGGTGATGGGGCAAGTATGTGAGTTCGTAAGGTTGTGCAGTCTTAAGCTAAGAAGAATTACCAACTTCAGGAATGTGTACAGGGGAGTTGCTGGGAATATTATTGCCTTAACCAAAGGAAGTAAGATTGGGGTTGGTGGGGTTATCATCCATAAAAATCTAGTTTCCCTTCTTCTATCACCATAAACATTGATGGTGTTGGACCTACCAACATTCATGGGATCTCCCCAATATGAAATCAAAATTAGACCTCACACCATTTGGTATAGGAGTCCCATCCGATATAAAGGCTCAGTTATCGAACCCTTAAATATTTTCCTTGGCTATAACTTTCAGCAACAGAGAGGGATACAATGATGTCTTCGAAAAGCAAGAAGGTGTGCTTGGTGAGTCTTCAGTTGTAAATGTGTCAAGGTTATTCTACTGTAAATAGGGGAGAAAAGTGTGCCTCTACATGAGAGGTAGTAGTACCACCCAAGAAGAAACACACATGAACTGGAAGGTGTTAAATTTTCTTAGGGCGACATTGTTCTTTTCTTTCATAATTACATTTCATCATTAATACACTAAGTTCACCCCATATCATCATTATATTATTTAGATCTACACCATTATACATCAACATATGCAATTGCATAGAAAGAAACAACATCACCATCATAATCAATGTATTGGAACATGAACAGTATAAGAAATCATCCATACACATAGAGACACTAGGATTGGTCCGAGACCAGGGAAAAACCCACTATGGGGAAAACCATTTCAAATCTTCTTCTTCTTAGATCATCATCAAATGATGTAGAAAAAGAGAGTACAATGATCCATAACTTTATATATGCAGCAAAACAATAATGATATCCATGAAATAGATATAATCATACTATGAATCAAAACCCTCATACTGATGACTGTAATGTGTTATCACAAACAGATGTCAATTGTTGTATATTGTTGACATTGTGCCAAACACTGTTGATCATTATTGTCACTATCAACGAGCCCAATACATATGTTTGCAGCGGATACTAACAAATCATATCTATAGATCTATATATTTGTATAACAGCAGAGAGAAACCCAGATATACCAGATCACTGAAGTCAACTGAAGCCAAGATGTCAAACCCTATAGCTGAACCCTAGTCTCTCTCATCAACATTGTTTGTGTGTGACCGAAAATCCCTGGTTACTCTCTCAGATACTATGTGAGGGTGAATGTGACTACTCAATCACTCTCAGGAAAACTTTGTTTGTGCGGCTAGGGTGAAAAATGCCTAAAACCATTGGTAACTCCCTTGAAGTTATGATGCACGCGTCCGGGACAACCTAGTCGCACTGAGGACCATTTTGTGCAAGCGACTGGGGACCGATAGCTCCATATTTGTTTTTGAAGCCCAAGTTACTCCCATAAGCCTCTATGCTAGCATCTATGGTCTCTGGTCATTCTCATAGGCTTGTGTGCCAGCGTCCAAGGTCTAAAATACCCAGTTCTATGTTAGCGTCCGAGATCCAGAAAACCCTAACCTAGAGCGAACGTTTTGCCTGTGATTTCAGACCCTTGTGCAAACTCCTTCCGTCGAATTTGCGCAAACCAATACAAAAGAGAAGAGAAGATGTTTCAAAATGATCTTGAGGTCTGTTATATTTATAGGCTTTCTTGAGGGTTCACTTGGGTTTAAGACTGACCCAAGCAGTTACTCATGTGGTTAGGGCCAACCCATTCCATAATACATATATGAATAAAATAATTCATAACTCAACTTTCACTTAACCAAATTGGGTGATCTTTAGGTTGATTTTTGTCCTCTCGAAAAGAGGAAGATAATGAAATAATCATCTCAGTAATTTGAGCTATCCAATATGGAATTTTACCACAACTTTAAAAATTAACACTCCCTCTCAACTAGGGAGAATTCCACCTGCCAATATATGTCCATCGAACAATATGTCATTCTAGAATCTTCGAGTGTCATCATGTATCATCACAGATCATCTATGCCATGCAGTCATCATGACATGTCCATCTTAAGTGTCTCATCATCAAAAATCAACATTGTACATCTCGATTTATCTTCCTACTTATCTCTTGATTATTCTAGCTCGAATATTTAACATTCTCGGATCTAGAAGAAGAAGAATTTGACATCACAGGGAAGCTCAAGCTACCACACTCTATTCATCATACTATTATCAGGAATCTCTGTCCGTGGGCTACTACTTGGATCATCATCAATCATCATCGAAAAGAATATCATCAGGGAGCACATCTCAACCTGGAATCACATCAGGGAGCAATAGATTCCACCCAAACCAAGAAATAGGATAACCCATCACACAAGAGAGTACCCCCTCGACCTTAGATCCTATTGCCTAATGATCTTCCTAATAATGACCCTGAATAGTCATGTGGTAGAACACCTGCATCATAATCACCTTGGGTTGTACACCCCCAAGTACACTCTCAAGTCGTCAACTAGATAAGGAGAAGTACTCCCAACAAGCCTATCTTGTGGGTATGATGCCAACTGGAGTATAATCTGCAAAGACCAGATAGAGGAGTAAAACCCTCAACCCTAACACCCTATTTTCTAGAGTTCCCTTAACCCCAGGCGCCCTTTATCTCAATTCCTCACCCTAGGAGCTCAAAAAAGGTAGGAAGAGTTGGCTTAGTGTCCTCAATTAGTGCTACCCCTCATCCAGAGGGGTTACATCCATCAATCCAAGATGCTCTCTGAAAACCAAGAACTTTCTCTTTAGTAACGCCTTTGTAAGAATATATGTGATCTGCCTGTCTCAATAGCAGTGGCTTCCAATTCATACAAAACATCAAATAAAATATCATGTCAAATCATATATAATCATATAGATTACAAAAGGATACCATAATCATCATCCCTCTCAAGGAGGTGCCAACCACAAGCTTGAGCTTGTTTCGAACAGTTGCATTGTCTTAATATATGAGATTATCTCGGTCCCAACCATATATATATACATACATACATACATATAAATATATATATATATATAAATATATAAATATAATATAAATATATTATGTATATATGTATGTATACACACACACCAAAATACTACATACATACATACATACATACATACATATATATATATATAAATATTATATATATATATAATTATATATATATATATATATATATATAACCCTATCATATCATGCTTAAAAAACTCTTTAAGGAGCTTACATATCCTACCTCACAACTAGCCATGCTAGCAGCATCATGATCAGCCTCGATCATGCTATGTACCTCTCATCGAAGATATCATGGTATATATCATACTAAAGCAACATCCAAATGTGCTTATCAACAATAATATTAAATATCAACAATACATCTATTTAGACACATGCCATATGAGAAATATCTCAAAAATAGAACACCTCATGTAGATATTTCAAAGGATGCTCGATGGCAACTCTATGTGAATGAAATATCTCAATCATGAATTTATTCATGTTTTATTGACATCACATATATACAGATGTTCAAAAACGAAACATCAAGGCTTCAACCATCGGAAGCCATATCAAGTTTAATAACATCTTGAACTTCAAATTAGATTAACCAAGGATTTTCATTTTCATTACTCAAAAACATTTTCCAATAGCTTTGCAATATGGAATTTCTTTCCCAAATTCCATAAATTGATTCATCGTGCCATGATAAATCATTTTGGGCTTCATAAGCCATCTCCCTCTAATTTAGATCATCAGAGGCTCATCACCTATCATAAGTAGATCATTAGGATATAAAACCAAAATCATAATCAATATCAAAGCCATACCTTGGAAGTCATCATCCTGACTTCATCAGATAACTGTCAAATATAGACATATTGGATCAAGAAGCTTGCTTCATGCAATGCTCTAAGCATAATGTCTTGCTAAGCCAGCATAATCAACCTTATATAAATCAATGTTGTATCATCATATCAGAAATGCCATCTCATCAGAGTTTAGAAGTCATATCACGACCATTATCAAAGTCATCATTATCACAGTATCAATACTTTCAACCAGGAGACAGGTAGAACTCATATCAAGTCTGAATTTGATTATTATCATGTCAACAAGCTGTAATTATCCATGCAATATAAGTCTGAGGCTTCATTAATTCATTCTCATAATCACACCTACAATTATTTCAACCGTTGTGCTAATAATAAGGAGGCCAATTTCCAAATACCCACATAAGTAATAGTGCCCACATAGCATTGACATCAGGGCAAGCCAACAATCATCAAATCAAATTATTAGACATCAATTAAAGTCCAAATTTTCTATCATAGTGAGATCTATATCTAGAGCATATATCAATAATCAAAGTTAATGTCAAGCATCATGACAAAACATTATTCATCTATATCAATCAGTTAAATCATGCCAATCTCTTGTAGCACAAACATAGTGACATCTCTATATGTATGTCTCGATCACCTGCAAACACAAGTTCAATCTGCATGTTCATGTTATGGAAAGCATTCAAGATTTTCCTACTAGTGGATCTTGATGTTATCTGCAATACATCTATGGTACTGACATCTTCCAGGTGACCATTTGATTTCATGCATAATACTTCATTATATGATCAGTAATTTAACTCAACAATTTCAAAAATCAAATAACATTGGTAGAATATGTCAGGTACAACATGATTTAGAGCTCAAATAGCTTCAAAAAGCTTCAGATGATGTTCAACAATAGTCAAACCTATGGTCGCTCCCTTCAAGTTAGCATGAGAGTGACTTTAGCTGCCTGGACGATTTCTAGGCCTTAGCATGTGTGTGTTTAGGGATGAGATCTCATAGATCGATGACTGCGACCAGAGCATAAACTGTAATTTATGTACGAGCTTTAGATATAAAACTCTATTATAGATAATATTTTTAGATGCACATAAATCATACTTCAGCAGCATATAATAAAAATAGTAATGGGGGTAAGAATATTGAGAAGAGATTCTCCCTCTGACTGGGGATATGCATCATTCATCCTCATTCATTTAAGAAACCTATCTCTACTTGAGTCATGCAACAACAAATCTATTAGTTCATAAACATATGGCTATCAGAATCATGACATCAATATTTCATCAAAGGTTTAGGCTCAAAGTAGTAGATCGATGTCAAATATTATGAACGCAATATCACTCTCTATCAAGTCACTCCATCAAGTTATTGTATCTAGTTTAAACATATGCCATCAAGACAAGACCACAGGTAGTAAGAGATCTATAATATCAATCTTACACTTATACCTCTCACATCAAGATTATCATGCTCTTCATGACCAATGAAATCAAATTAGGTCATTCAATAAAGCTTTATCAAAATAACAAGAGTGTCAATCACACTTTCCATATGCTTTCATCATGCTTATTGCAAACATTACCAACAGACTCATGTATAGGATTCAATGAACTATCCTTCTATATGAAATCCATCATGACAAGTATAAAGAGTATCATTTTCTAGAGCTAAGGTGATAGCCTTCTTTATAGGATCAAGATATCCAACAGATAGATCATATCAATGTATCAACATTAGATAGCCTCATAGAATTCAAGAAGGTCAAAATGTTCAACACCAAGTGCATAATTTCATCATAGGAGACATATATCCAAGTCACTTTCATATGCACGTATGAGTCATTAGAGAAAGAGACATTCTCATCATACCTTAGGGCTTACTGAGTCAATAGCTGAAATAAAACATACCATGCATGCTTTGTTCTATTCCCTGCGAACCTTTTTATTAGACATAGACTGCTTGAAGCACTTTGTCATATTTTCATCAAGTACCTCTTTATCTCTTTCCATATCTGCATCTCAAAATTATCCTCAAGAAGGATTTGCTCATTATATCTCATCAAGGAGGTTAGAAACATCCATATACTCAAATACATAAGCAAGAAGTACAAGCAATAAACATAATCATCAAATCTATAAGACTAACAAGTAAGAAGCATCATAAGTCAAGAAATACTTATCTTTAATGAGAGGCGATCCTCTCCCTCTTAAACTAATCTTCAAGAGCCATCAATGTCCATGGTCCATATAACAATGTTTCTTTCAAGTATCCAACCATATCTGCTAGGGATTATCCCATCTAGTGCTTCGTACATCAAATCTCAAGTCTTTTCCATAACCCAGGGTTTTCTCTCCAACTCTAGCCGCATAGAATCCATCAAACCCTAATCATCAAGATGCCTATGGTTTTCTTCAAACCATATAATTCTTTAGTTCTCCACCATCCTCTTCATGCTTCCATAAAAGGTGTCATCGTCGAGGTGATCTCCATGATTTTTCTTCAGCCCACGCTCGGATTCCATGTTAAATTTTCTTAGGGTGACATTGTTCTTTGCTTTGATAATTGCATTTCATAATTAAGACATTAATTTCATCCCATATACGCATTACATTATTCAGATCTACACCATTATACATCAAGATATGAAATTACATAGAAAGAAACAACATCACCATCATCATCAATGCAATGGAGCATAAAAGGAATAGTAGAAGAAAGCATGCACACACATAGAGACACGAGGATTAGTTTGAGACAAGGGGAAAACCCACTATGGGGAAACCCTTGCAAAACTTCTTCTTCTTAGATCATCATCAAATGATGCAGCAAAAGAGATTCCAATGATCCATAAATTTATCGTTCCTCCATGGATGAAGTCATGTCTCTAGTATTCCGCCTTATTTCCTCCTACACCAAATCAGACCATAGGCATTCCCAATTTGGTAGTTTCTCCCTCCCATTCACCAAATCTTGGTAGTTACACAAACTTGACCAAGCTCATCATGACATTGTGTGAACCTTCTCAGGTACTGTGTAATGGTATCGTTCTTTTGCATATTGATATTTCAAAGTTTTTCCTTAAGCGGCAGCATCTTGCATACAGAGTCTCTTTCCCATCTATATTTGAGGTAATATGGTCAATATGATTCTCCTTTCCTTGGCTACACACTTCTTCCATTCTGCTAGATCCTGAGCATCAGAGGCTGATGTTTTTGGGATATCATTATCGATGAATTCCTTAAATTCGTTATCTTCCAGCACTGCCTCCATGCAATCCTTCCAAGAAACACAATTAGAGATTCCCTTAAGGGCATACTCAAGCCTTAGTCCATGGAAATCCATCCTTCTAGCTCTAAAGAATTGATCCTACAAATTTGATCCTCCTACAATAACAATTTTGAAATCTCTACTCTACATTGAATCATGCTCTCATACCATGTAGAAATTAATGTGTAGATTCAAAAATGCTCATCAAATTTACTAAAACACAAGACTCAAAGATACTCTATTGATTTGTGGAAGTTAATTCACCATCTAGAACACAAATCATATATATGCAAAAGGAAACATCACACATGCACAAAGATTTATCTATGGGAAAGAAATTTCTCAAAACCCCTTCCTATATGTATTTACTTAATCATAGAATAGAGATTAAATTCATACTATTGCTCAAGCCTGAGCACACCTTGCAAGTGTATAGTCTGTCCATCTACCTGACTGACTGACTTTAGCAAGAACTTAGCCAATTTTCAAGCCCTCAAAGATCCTATTTCCTTGCATTTTTTGTTGAGGAAATTAGCCCCTATCATTTAAGAAATCCCCACTATTGAATTGTGCAATTCCTTTAGGTCCTTCCTCTAACTGCATGCACCACCTGTACACATGGGAATAAACTACAACTGGTAGTACATTTCTTTGGAATCTCCATCTCAACTGGGTAACTCAAATTCTCTGCATGCAACAATTATTTTGGGTTGATTGATCAATCAATTGGTTGATCACTAAGTGTGGTTGAAGTTCCACTTCCACAAATTTACCTCCACTAGTTCTTCTAACAGTTAGAACTAGTTTAACTGACATTAACTCAAATTAACTGAAATAGATTACTACAAATTAGAAATCAATCATACTGAATTGAACTCAAGTTTCTCCAACTCAAATTAAATGAGTTAACTAAGTGATAAGTTCCATGTCACCTCAGTTAACTGCCTCCAATATTTCTATTGAAATAAAAATTCGAATTTTCTCTAGTTTGACAAAGGCAAATTCAAACTGATATTTTATCGCTGCATTTTCAACATCATTTGGTTTTTATCATTATTTTGTGCCTCCTTTAGGGTTTCTCTCTCTTTGTGCCTTTCTCTCTCTCAAACACTATGACTTGCTAGCATATGCACTCTCGCTAGGGGTTTGTAGGTTGTGCCCCTTCTGGCATACCTCCACAAGCCATGCATCTGCTATTATCTTTCACAAATCCACTCCACTGGAAATCCAGGAAAAAATATAATAGTTAGAAGACTTAAACACTAATGATCGCCAATCCTATTCTGATTTTGAGATTCAAGGAAGTAGTTAGTTGGGTTTTAGACCCTGGAAACACTAGGGGGAAATGCAACCAATACCTCAATTCTATCACCCTCCATTAGAAAATGGAGGCATTCTTGGGTAGGGTTCTTAAACAAAAGTACAAGGATTGCAATGAAATAATTGCATGCCTCAATGAAATCCATAGAATCCAACACCATCAACGCTCCTACTTGGTCAACCTTAACACTCTCCAAGAATATATACAAGGTCATCTACAATGTGATATCAAACCTCAAGCACTACCAGGCATAAGTGCTTAGATCCAGCGTTGGTAACATCTTATGACAACTGATGCTTGTCTAGTCATTTTGGCTCATGATTTGGTTTTAGTAAATTATTTTATTTATAGTAAATGTATGATCAGTTGTAACTGGAAGTACTTGTGGAAAAAATCTCAAGTAATTCTTTGCATTTCATAGATGGTAGCCAATGAAAATCCATTGGCATTAATTATGGATTTCAAAAAAAAAAAATGTGAGTTATCATTGTGTTATAGAAACTTTGAATTAATTATATATACCTACTCCACATATGGATAAGTTCCAAAAGAGGAATGTTCAAAAGCATAACTGTGTTGCCTTAGAAGGCTTTTCAGCATTACAAAAGGCTTGGAAATATACTAAGGATGGATGTAGGAGGAAAACTAGTGCTTTCTCTAGCTAAGAAAGAAGACAACCAAATAATTAATGGGCTTAGATAGGTGAATGATAAGATAATATTGATTTATAAGCCACATTTGCAAAGAGATGTGAAGCAAAGAGAGAAGTTTTGTTTCATGCAATGTTTCCATATGCCTCAAGAAAAAATAAAGTATGGTGGCCATTCTCAAATACCTTGAGAGTCAAGTAGTCTCAAGGGTGTTTCATATACATGTATATTCATATTTGTTATAGTATAATATTCCTATATAATTTTTTCAAGGAAACCTTGTGGAAAAACTCTCGGGTACTTCCCTGCATTTCGTAGATCGTACTCAATGCAATCCTACTAACATTGATTTTGGTGCCTAACTAAATAGGGACATTGTGTGTGGCACACAACAAAGGTAATAAATCTAGGTATAAACATTGATATGTCCTACATGAAGCTCAATTTTAGTAAACCACTTTATCTAGCCCATAGATCCTTGTATGTGTGGGTGTGACCCAATGAAAAACCATTGTTGTTGACTATGATGCTTGAATTGGTAGGTACATTAAGTGAGGTACATAACAAAGGAAACAAACCTAAGGGATCAACCTTGAAACCTTTTGCATGAAATTCAAAGAATTTAACCACTCGAGCTAACCCACTAGACTCTATTTTTTGTGTGTCACTAGACTCAATTATTTGTTTGTGTGTGCGTTTGTAAAGCATACAATAATAAATTAATTAAAACAAAAAATATTACATTATTAAAAACTAAATGATAAATACATTAAGATAACTTGATTCGTGGTAAACTCAAGCATAAAAAATCTAGCATTTACAAAATTAAAAATAAAATAGCATGAAGTAGCATGGGAAAGGAATCAGATAACATAAACATTATTTTATAGTTACAAATTTTTAAACAAGATAACAAGTAGAATATGTGATGAAATAAGCCATTATGACTCCATGTGTTACGATATGCATAGTATAGTTAAATAGACCCTGTGCCTAACTTACAAAAAATTGAGGCTCTAAACTAAGATAAAATGAAAAAAATAAATAAATAAATAAATGGAAGAATAAAAGTGAAAAGTGGATGAGAAATTATAAGTCAAGAGTGTTCCAAAAACACCCTCTCAATTGAGAGCCAATATCTAAGAGTTATTTTGTGATAAGAATGGTTGTGGAGTAGGTGTGAGATCCCTAGGAGCACTCCCTTGCAACTTTAGTACCATGTATGAATGCAAATACAAAAAAATAAAAACTAAATACATGTTTTGATCAAGATAAAAGAACTAGATGTCAAAATGATTGGTGAAAGTCTTGCACTGATTTCTTGTTATACAAATGTATTTTACTTCATATTAATATTCATAAATGATAAATACATTTTATAAAAATAGTCTTGATAACATCCACCATAAGATAATGGAAGCATGCAAAGAAAACTAACCAAACAAACTTTTCCATAAGATATGGAAATATAAATAGTCTTAAAGTATTATAATTCCCAAGAAAACCAAACATAAATAAACATATAAAACAAATCGATTAGCCAAATTAAGATTCCATAACAAGTTATTGTTACAATAATACCATGCATTAAGAGGGGGGTGTTTTTCCTTGTGGGGAAGACCTATCAGCGATGGGCTCAGAGTCAGCCACAATGGGTTCCGATTCATTTTTTCCTCATTGGGTCTCTTGAAATCACTATACTTTATATATGGCCAAAGGGATGGTTAGAAACTTGTTGAATTAGGGTATTTCTAGGGCCTAGGGCAGAAGCCAATATCTTTTTCATTTCCAACATTCATGAATAGCTTGGCACCTTATATTGAGTCTAATGACCATTATAAGCCCTATATTGAGCCAAATACAAAGATGAGAACTTATGTTAGGAGTATTTTTCATGGCATAGAGCAGAGTGGTCCAGTAATCCATAATTTTGTGCACATGCACACTTCCAACTCCACATTATATTTTTCATGGTATAGAGTAGAGTGGTCCAGTAATGCATAATTTTGTGCACATGCACACTTCCAACTCCACACTTTGTGCATGCACTTGTCTTTGTAGATACAAATGGGCACTTTGTAGGGACCCATTATTCTATGCAATTTTTGTGTATTCTTTTCTGCTAGTAAATAAACAATATTTTCTTGTTTTCTAGAGATGACTTAAATATTTACTCTAACCCATTGGTTAAGTGTTATATTCTTTGCACCACTATCCTTATTTTGTATTTTGTTCCAAGTGTATTAGCTGGGTCATAAGGGGGTGAATCCCCCCTTATGTAGGGGTTTAGTGGAAACTCCCTCAAAAAGAAAATGTTGGGAAATATTTTGCACCAGTTTTTGACATTATAAAGAACACACTTTTTGCTAAAATAGGTTTTGCGGTGCATGGTGGTTTTTGGATTTTGTAGTTTCAATTAAGGAACTACAATTGTATTATAACCTAAGATAGATGCATTTTTGGTTTATGGATGCCTCTAGATATACATTGTAATGTAACGTTGTATAAAAGAGAACATATTGAAAAAAATATTGATGGTTTACCCACTTTGGGTTTCCAAAATAAAATATATTTGTTAGCGTATGTGTATTTCATTACATCTTTTATGTTTTATTAAGAATTTTTTTACAGTAATTATTTGTACAAGGTAAAAACTTACATAATCCACTTCCATGTTGTGTGAAATTCCACACTTTGTGGGATAGAATCTCCTTAAATATCTAACTTCCAAGTAACATGGGAGAAATTGATTACAAAGTTAAAAGGCCCAATATCAATTTGATTTTGTATTTTCTATACCAAAATAGATGCTTGAAGGCTTTGGTTTTTCCATGCAATGGACATTTGTGTAGGGAAAATCCTTTGTACTTCAACTGTTGCCCTATATGAAAACCCCCATGGATAACAAAACACACAAAATGAGTTTTTTTGGTTTCTAAGTAAGACTTTCAAATAGATTGCAATCTATAAATCCATGTCTTTTCATTAGAATTAAGTTATTGTACTTTGTTTCACTTTGCATCCATTCCAAGCCCATATGACAATAGTTGGTAACAATCGATCAATTTGTATTTCTTAAATCCTTTCACTAGGTTCTATCCCCAATCTTTCCACCAAGCTTGTATTGTTGACATGTTGAGTGTAGAAATGGTAAGAAATTTTCTACTGCTAATGATTTCGACCTGAAATCAAGAGATACAAATTTATTCTACTATTATGTGGAAAGGAAAACACACAATAGAAACACATGCAATAACATGAAACCATCAAAACACAAGGAACACAATGATTTTACAGGGGAACCCAACTAGGAAAAATCTCTTTTGCTGCTTTACATTAATTCAAATAAGAATATGGATCAATTACAATGATTGTTTCACACGTGAAGCACACCTTGCACTGCAATTTTGATCTCCTTCTCACTGGCCCGCTCTAACCAACACTTAGCCAAAATAGGCCTTTGTTTTCCTTATATTTCCTTGTGCAATCCTTGATGAAATTAGCCCCTAAAAATAGGACAATTCCCTATTTCCTTGCACAAATCTTGAAGGAATTGACCACTTTCTCCAATGCAAAAACATTGTACACTCAACTAGTATACAATTGGTTATTACAATGTGCATATTCCTCCAATCCAACTAGGAAATTCTAATTACATGCATGATTGAGACTACTTTTAGTAAATTGATCAGTTAATTAAGAGATCAGTGAGTTAACAATTGTTATAACTACTCAACTGAGCTCCTACTGACTCCACTAAAGACTAAAGCTCAGTTAATTGAGTTTAACTAACAATAACTCCACTAGATTTCTAGATTTTAGCAATCAACCCATGCACAACTCTACTTCTAGCCTATAATTCGAATTTACTGATTTAACTAGGAGACAAATCCATGTCACTCTAGCTAATTGCAATCCAACTCATCCTGCTGATGTGGAAAATCGAATTTCTCCATTTTACTAAGGCACAAGTCAAATTGATCCTTTTCTTGCTACAATTTTAACATTGAGCTTCAAAAAAGTGTATTGGAATCAAATTATGGATTCTAAAATAATTATATTTATGTGAGTATTTGAAATTAAGTTTAGCTTTCAAACCATCCCAAATCTTCTAGTTCCTTGTCTAGTAGTTATTATGGTCCCCTCGATATTTGAGTTCTTTTTTAATAAATCTCTTGATTTTTCACCATATTATCTCTCATCGAGGAGATTTTTCATTTGAAAAATGATTGGTATCCACTAAAGGCTTTGGTCATTAAATGAAAGCCATGAATATAAGAAGTCACGTGTCTATAATAGCTCATGTTGAATAGTTATCTAGGCTCACCATATTATTTGGCTACAAAAGTCCCTATGATAATCATTATAGCAAGAGTGATTAAATTCATATGAAAACTTTGATTATTCCAAGCCTTGCATTTGTGAGGGGTTCCATTAGTAATACACTTAAGATTCTTTTCTAAGATCATGACCTATCACCTAAATGACCCATTTATCATAAAGATCTTGAGCCTAAGTTCTAGTGACAATAATCCCCATTCCATCATTGTCCTTAGGAATGCAATAGAGACTCCAATTGACTCTATGAAATCTCTTCTTCAAATAAAAGGTGCCCCATAAAAAAAAGTGAGAAGTTGTTTCAATTCATAAAATATTGGGTAAAATTGACCCAACAAGAGGAAAAATAGACATGAATGAAAAAAAAAAATACCTTACAAATAGTGAAAATATGAAATTTAGCAATAAGGAATAAATGTTTAACAATGATTTAAATGATCTTATTGGAAACCCTTTACAATATTGCTTCTTGTAATTCCTTGGAGTGACATGGAATGCAAAGTTGATCCCCAGAAAGTTGGAAACTTATCCAAGCTAGATCTAGGCTCATTGTTGACAAGACAACCAACAAGGAGCCTCCTTCTAACTAAGCTAAAAGAACTAGGTTTTAGCCACTTATGAATTATGGTTTGAAGCTTCATAGAACATTTCCAATTAGTCCACAATATTTGCAAGAGTTTATTTCCCTTATAGGATGGTCAAAAATAAGCCTTCAACAAAATATTCATTCGTAAGTTGGACACCTTTAGGGTTAGGAAGGGGAATTCCTTTGATAAGGCCTTCTATTATTATGTTCTAAGAAAGTAATGTAGTGCTTATTCGATCACCAAACAGAGTGAAAAATATAGCAGGGACTGTTTCTAAACATATCTAAACAAACCAAATTATTCTAATATGGCTTGGTTTAGAGTGTTATGCCCCTATACCAATAGGTGTCATATATCATGATTGACTTGTTGAGCTTTATAATATGTTCATACCTTCACTTGTTGCAAAGGTTTTCCATATTTGTAAAAAATCAAAAAATTTTAAAAAAAAAAGTAAAGAGGATATACCCTAAAAGAAAAATCAAAGGGTTAAAAGAATAAAAAGATGGTCAAAAAATGAAAGAAAATGAACCCCAACGAAAAGAAAGACCAGGAAAGTGTGCAAAACTAAATGCCACTACTTTTTTACTTTTGTATAATAAACAATTGTGTGCAGCTTGTCACTTATGCCACAATTCTTGAATAGCCAAACAGTTTAAGCTTGGCTAGTTCATTTTTCAATTTCATGTTGTAGAAATAGAGAATAAATATATGACCAAACAGTGTACTCTTGGTAGATAAGTAGATAGGTAGAGTGAAAAAGGAGCTCAATAGTTTAATCTGAGCCCTTGGATGTGATAAGTGTAGACTTAGATATGCATTGCCATGTAAAAGAAAAGAAAAGTTTGATAAGGGTTTGCTAGTCTAAGTGCACCCTAATAAAGAAGTAAAAATGCTAGGTTAAAGTAGGTAGGGTAGGTAGATGATGGTTGCAGAATAACATGTGGTGAATGATGATGTTCAAAATGTGCAAATATTTTATTTTCATCATGAGGCAAAGGCATGCAGCACATAAAAGACATATCAAACAAAGCAAAGTCAAAATAATTAACTCCCCTACTCATTTCCCCTAAAAAATTTCACTAATTTCCCCTAAGTACCAAGGTATTTATTAAATTAAAGGGGCTCAGAGCATTTTTCTGACTTCTGGAGGGATCAGACCCTTGGCCTAATAATTTATAAAGCCTAAGTACTTAAAACCATTCATTAATCATCATACCCCTTCATTAAAATCATTCATTCCCTTGATAAGTTTTTCCTAAGTAAAATTCTATTTTACTTAGGAAAATTAAAATATCTCCACAAAAACCCCCTTTTTCACTTTAGCCTAAGTTTAAATACACATCTCGACAGTTTTACACTTAGGGCCTTTCATTTAAATTCATATTAACTACTAACATGTATTAATATTTAAATCCCTTATAAATTTTACCCACTCCTGTATTATTGTAACTATGTAATAATCCCAAAATATTATATATCCTCCCCCTGGTTAAAATATAACCATAATCTATTTTAAAAAGGGATTAATGAGTTAATCAGCAATGCATTAAGAACCCCAATCCCCCGCTATAATAAAACGGGATTAATTAACCCTCATGGTTAATTAATAGCCTCACCAGCCAATCCAGACGCCCCCGATATGATTATATAATATTTAATTATATCAGGCCCGCCTCCATTAAACCTCTGTCATTTTTCATCCCCGATAACCCTCCGATCACACCTTCCACATTCGACGGCCATAAAACATATCGCACGACCCTTTGTGACCGCACGTTAACGTACGATCACAAAGCAGTTTCATATATAGTACCCCTGCCACGCATTAACCGATACATGGAATCACTGGCCCAAGTCTAAATACCACCCTTCCCCATAAGCGGTGCCATATAAAACCATTTACCACCTCCACACAAAACCACAAAATATCTTGTCGTTCCCCGCCGTCGTCACCCGTCCAAATCCCAAAACACGTCAACTATTGACTTTGTACATAAAACAAAACAAGTCATTTTCATTGTCTTATTTTGTAAACCTGTATGCCCATGCAAATGAATGTCAAGGTCAACTAGCTCGAATTTTCAGTCACCAACCTGCTCCAAACCTTGTAGCCGACATCGCCTAGAACCCTCTAGCAATACCCAGTACCCGCCTTTCATTGCTCGTCCCCCAATAACAGGTATTTATCAAATTCCCAACAAAAACCTTGCAAATACTTGTTTTCCACTGTAAATTGGCTAAAAGGGCCCAAGTTCACCATAATTCTGTTATTATTTTCATCATTTAAGTCCCCCAGACCCTCTGTTTTGCCCATTTCACAAAGTAAACCACAGTTTCCTTTTTGAATCCACAAGAACCAGAAATGGAAACGCTGGTATCTCTGAATGTTGCAGCCATTAATTCTCCTCATCAAGACTTAAACTATCTACCTCTGGCAGATAAGGACTTCCAAATAAAAGACTTAACCACTAAAAAAAATCACCTCAAAGTCTTTTGTCAATGTAGGGATAATTACTTAAATGGATATGATGTCATGGGACTGTGCGAATCCAACCTCCCAATGTACTTCCTCCTCTTTGTACATGTTTTTCCAGACATAATCCATCATTGCCATGCCAGTTATGACCCCAACCACAGAGCGGTCATGTCTCCCAGCAAAACAGTCCTCTTCTCAATAACCGCTAAATCAATCAATGAAATGCTCCAATTTCACCCAGGTCAAGCCCTCACTCCTATTTCCATAGGAAATTTACTTGACCAAGCAACCAAAATGTCCCAATCTTAACTTAATCACCTCTGCCAGACTTTCATACTAAAGCAATACCAAACCACAGATCCCCCTCCTTATGGGTCAGTTTTCTTCATAGATATGGGTAAAATCATAGTTGATATGATATCTGCAGTTATGGGATTCAACACTAGTGAGTTTGTGGATGAATTGGCCCTAGTATTGATGTCTGTATTTACCCCTAGACAGCCCTCTGCTATCAAATATGATTATGCCTCCTATATTGCTGACAAAATTCATGACCAATTCATGAGACTGGAGAATGAAAGGGTTTTCAAATATACCACCTTCATTTATCATCTCATGCTCTATTATCAGTCAGATAATTTCCCATTCCCTGTCATAAAACTTGATACCAAGGGTAATCCAAGGTCTGTCATCTTTTGGACTTCCATCTTTCATAAATCTCCATCCAACCCTTACTCCTATAATGAGTTCATTGATCAGTTTGTTCATCTAGCTACTACCTTGTTATTAAGGATTTCACCTCCTAAAATCAGAGGTGATATCAAAAGAATCCTTCAGCTCTCTAAACAATATAGAGTGGGTGATTGGTATTTATATCAGAACTACACAGAAATTAGGATATATGGGTGTGAGCTTTCCCCTTTCAAGTTACCAAAATATGTTCCAATGAGATTGTTTTCATTGGAATACTATAGACAGATAATAAACACAGACTTGATTCATTTTACTAAAGCTAAGAAGAGAGAACAACTAAAAATCAAGGATCAATTAGGCCCTTTCCTCTGTAACACTAGGGAAGCATGGAAAGCAGCAGAGCAAATTTTAGAAGACCATCTGAAACTGAACAAAAGTTTTAATTGGATTCCTTATGATCCCCATAGTTTCATCTGCGATATAACGATGAAAAATAGACTGTCACCATACTTGCATCACAGAATCCCAGAGATTGAAAAGTTTACCAACATGGATGAATGGAAGGAAAGAACCCTAATAGAAACAGATAGTGAACAGGTCAATATAGAAAATGTAATGAAGGATCTTGAGAAAACACTTGAGCTGGATTCTTTTGAACAGGTACAAGTTGAGTCTTCTCAAAGGACAACATCAAGGACTGGTGCCTCAATAGCTGAAACCTCACAGAGGCACTCACAAGATACCAATACACCACTTGCAGGCACATCCAAGGGAAAAGAACCAGAAACCAACACCCAAGCAACAGAGCAATCCACCATGTCAAAGCAGCCTGAAACTTCTCAGGAGCAGGTTCAAACACAGGCTCACCCAAATCAAGTTAATGTAGAAGAGCCCCGAATTTTGCAGACTCCTTTGAATGAGGAAAGGAATAAAAAGAGAGACGGGGAAGTAGCTACCCCCACTAGTGGTCCATCAGACCAGCCTAATGCTAAAAGGCACAGGCTAAATCCTCATTCAGAAGAGGAATTTTTTGAGGAAACTACAGAGAGCCAGAGGAAAGAAGCTACAGACAGTCATCAGACTTTCTCAGCAGGTGGGACACCTTCTAGTTCACAGAGGCAGGAGCTAGAGAGACAACAAAGTGCTGAAGTGTCTTCCTTCAAGCCTCTAGGAAATGAGAACTTGGATATTAAAAAGAAATTCAAAGAAATAAAAGCCAGGAATGAGCCATTAAGGATCCAGGTCTACAATCAGTATTTAAAAATGGCTCCCACCAATCAGAATAGGTTGATGTCAGCCTATGACATCAAGGAGGGAAAAATGCAAATGAGCCTCTTCAAGCCCAAAGTGCAACAACCTCAAACAATTCCAGATTACCTTCAAACAGATTTTGAGGTCATGGCAAAAGGCATTCATCCCTTGGATCAGTTTGAGTTACACAGGAAAACAGGGGAAGATATATTCAACATTGACTGGTAAGGTCATGACGGCTCAAAGATTAGAAAATTCTTTGAATAATACAACTGCCCAATTATAGATGGAGAGAACCTCCTCACAGGCTAAAGACAATAGAATTAAATATTTGGAAGAATTGATTATTGGATTAGGTCATAATCCAAAGGATGTGAAGGCTGCAGAGGCCTTAATGAAAAAGAAAGATGAAGACATAGTTGCCTTAAGAAAGCAGTTGAATTTGCCTCCTTCAAGGTCTCCACAGACTACTGAGATCATAAAAAAAGTTCTGAAGAAGAGCTTATGGACTTAGTCCTCAAGCTAAATGGGCAGTTGAAGGAAACTGAGTAAGAGTTAGAAAAATCATTGAAGGACAAGCAGGGAGAGTCGACCTCTCAGCCTCCAAATGCGATACCAGTGGTCTCCACTACAGTCCCTTCAACACTGGCAATAGCTCTGGCACCCAATGTCCCTTTGGTCATAGCAGGAGTAGTCACAGGAGCAACAACAGCAGAAACAGCACCAACAGGAACTTCAAGTTTAAGCACAGATGAATTGATCAAATCAATGGAGGAGATGAAGCTTCAAGTTTCAGAATTACAAAAGGTAAAAGAATAATTTGTTACCTTAGAACAGCAATATGATATTTCCAAGATCAATTTTGCTGAAAAAGTGAGGGAGAATAAAGGGTTAGCACAACAGGTGAAATCATTAGAGAAAAACCCCACTTTTGACAAACCCCTAGTAGACATTAGGAAGATTCTTTGGACCAACATCACTTAGCCAATAAATGATGTTTGGCCATCAATACAAATAATTTTTGAACAGATTGATTTGGTAAAGATAGCTCTTGAGGAAATCCAGAAAACTAAGGAAGAATTAGGAAGGATGCCTGAGGAAGCCACCAGGCTAATAAACTTTTTGAACAGAAAAAATAAGTTCCAGCTAGAAGAGTTGGGCATTAAAGATAGAACAGGGACTATTCTAGAAATCAAAAAGGTACTGACCAAAAGGTATCTGATGCAGAATTTGGAAAGAAGATGCCAAAATATGCAAGAGAAAATTAATGTTTCTATGGAGAAATTTGGCATTTTGCAGAGCAAAGGAATACCTAGTCCTTTAGTAATCAATGATAAATTGATGAGACATATAAACTATGTTGATAGATTGGCCCAATATGAAGATAACCAGGCCAGCTCATCAGCTAGTTCATCAGCACCAAAGGCAGTGCCTACAGGTAGAGTTCTCTATGACAATCTAGAGAACCTTTTCTATGTTGAACATGAGCTGAAGCATTTGTTTCCAGTTCAGCCTATTTTTTTCAAATACACATAGGCTGACGAAATCTTCATAAAACTTCAAAGGACCAAAATACCACAGGAAAAATGGTAGACATATATGATAGAAATTTTGTAATTTATCCTTGGTAAAAAAGTAAATTTTCATTATTTACCATAGTCAATAATGGTAAAAAAGGATAGACAAGGGTCAAACAGGTAAAGAGTATAAGAATAGGTCAAAAGTGTGTCAATAAGAAGATGAAAAGTAGAACACCCAGCACTGATTTACGAGGAAGACTGCAAGATGCTTCATCATAGGGCCTGCCTCCAGCTCATCCACAAAGACACGGACAACAAGCCATAAGTTTACTTTATCTTCTATCTTCGAGACCATCTGTCTCTACTTTCATTTAACATATAGTTAGTCATCCTAGAATATATCTCTCTTTGTTATGAGATATTTTATTGTAAAACTTTTGTATAAATACTCCCTCATTCGAAGTATTGAGGGTGGATTCTTAAACATTTTTGTGAAACTGATTACTTTGGAATAAAGTGTTGTTGGACAAAATCTTGTATGGCTGGCTGGATGAAGAATTAATACAAAGGACTCTTCACAGGATTCATGTGCCAAACACCGGACAAATAAGTATCTTATATCTCATGTATTATTGTCTTCTTGTTCAATATTTCAATTATATTTCATATCTGAATATTAAAATGAAAAAGAATAATTCAGAAAGTGTTTAAGTGCAATCTGTCTTCAATCATTTTTATTCTAAATGTTTTTCTTCTAAACTGTCATAGGCAAGGAATTCTTAATTGCTCCTGCTTTTTAGTTCATCATCTGATCATTTAGTAAAATATCTTAATTGCTTTTTACTAGTGATCATCCAAGTTCCCTCCTCTTAAAACATGTTGAAGGATTCTTAGTTGCCCTTCAACCCTTTTAAGTCCATTCCATCTTTTCAAGTCTCCATTTGCTCCCTATTTAGATATCTTGCCCTGTGAAGCCATCCTTTGTTGAAAAAACCAAATGCAATTGATCCATCCTCTTTTGACTCCATTAGCCCAATGGCATGAAATAGTCAGTTCTACCCATCTGCTATTGAATTTCACCACCAAACACAATCAAAACACTCAAGACTTCATAACTAGCCTAATACCTTATAAAAAAAGCTAAATCTTAAAGGGAGAGCCCTCTCTAAGTACAGATTAGCTAGATTTTGTACCTAAAAGTTGGTTTCTGGTTACCTCAGACCCCTTTCCCTCTTCTTACAACTTCAGGGAAAATCTGAGTGATAACATAGAGAAAGGGAAATACTAGCTTCAAAAAAACTGGTCTCCTCCAATTTAATGAACATGGCCAAAACATAGGCATGCCAACATAGAAAGAATGAATAACCACTCTACCTGGTCATATCCTTTTCGAAGTCAATTTTAATAAACACAACTTTCTAACCTAAATTCCTAGCCCATTATATACCCTCCTATACAAAAATAAAAATAATGTTATCTAAGATACATTGTCATTTGATGAAAATAGTTTATCCAACCTTAATGACTGTTGGCAAGAACAATAACATTATCTAAGACACATTATCCTTTGTAAGGTCCCCAGCTGCTTTGGAGGCATATAGGGGATTTCCGCTAGCTTAAAAAGTCCTTGTAGGCTAAGGCGGGGAAGAAATTAACTAAGGGAACATTATTCACATAGGAGAAAACATTATAAATGCTAAAGTGACAAAAAGGGGACATTTCCTAGGCTAATGAAGAACTACTTTTAATTTATAAAGTGAAAAAAAACCACCAAGTGACTTTATAAAAATAAAAAGGTAAAAATGTGGAAAAGGGGGTGAACATATTATAAAAAGGGGGAATTACAAGTTTTTCCTCATTCTAGTATTTTTCCATTTGAGAAAAATAAATTTTGGAGAGACCTTGGAGAAGAGTCTAGGGGTTTGGAAACCCTACTTGCAAATTGCTAGTTTCGGTTTTGATACCATACACCCTAGCTCGTTGGAGAGCAGAATCACTCATATTTTGCCATTATGCTTAATTGAAGAAGAAGATTTGTGGAATATAATGGAGGTATTTGTTTTATCAGTTGATTTTGTCTTCTAATCTTTATTTTTTCATATATCTTGACAGGTTGAGCATTCAACTTGATTTTGGGAATGATTCCAATGATAAATGGGTCCGAGTTTCTCTTGCTATAGAGGGTCGATGTTCTAAGCCCAACTCGGATCGATTTTACCATTTTTAAGGGTCGGTTTTGTTGTAGCGTGTGGTTGAGTTTTGCTAACTATTGGATCAAGTTCCTCATTGTGGGAAAAGGGATGAGTTTTCTCTCTTATTATTGGCCAATATTACCATGTCAAGGGCTAAAATTACCATTCTTTGTTGGCCATATCATTATTGTCTATTATCTTTGTTTGGGGTTGAGTTATCATTGCAACCAGAGGTCGAGTTTATAATAAAGATATTCCTACTCTAAGGATGAGGTGAAGGGATGTGATATCCCTGTGTCCAGTATATCGTTGTGGGACCTGTCTACTTAGTTGAGTTATTACTTATTTCATGGGATGTCAGTACCATTACAGTGGTTGTTAGAGATAGTAATCACCATCCTTGTGAGTATGCTCAAGTTAGAATGTTGTAATAGAGGAACTTTGCTGGAGCAGTCAAACATAGAATCTTACCTTGAATTTATATATAATATATATATATATATATAGAGAGAGAGAGAGAGAGAGAGATATAGACAGATAGATAGATATACCAGGTTCCATTGTTCTGTTTCTCATTGTACTCTCTTACTTCAGTTGGTGAAATGACTATGGTTCTTATTTGTATGTCTGATATAAATGATTAACCAATGATCTATTATATTTATGGGTGTTGAATGAATCTCATATTGCTTATTTAGAGAACTTTTATCAATCCTTGAATACTATGTATTTCTTTTTGGAATTAAAAATCATAATGGTGCACCTACAGCCAAGTGTCATTAAATTGTTTAACGAAATCTCTCTCAAAAATTTGGTGACAGATTCAAGGTACTTCCAAGGGGTATCTTACACCTTTGATGAAACTGGTTTGTTTAGGTTAATGATATTTGGAAAAATATGCTCTAAATGCAAGGAGTTCGTATATAAAATTTTATATGACATGTCATTGGATGCCAAGTAGTGATTAACATAATGTCTATGGGTTTTGGAATGGTGGGATCCTTCCTAGGGCTATAATGCATACTCAAAGGGCATATTAGAGTAATAATAGCATGGGTATGATGAGCATTTAATATAATTTCAATTGGGTCTACTATGTTTGCTATTATTAGATAAGACCTGCTTCGTAGTTAGCATGAAATAAATGCAATATGGCATCATTAAATAATGCGCACTCGGTACTCAACATGAAATAAATCTAATGTGGTCTTATTAGAGAATGCATGCTAGGTTGTTAACATGTGGTTATGATTAGTAGTTAGTTATTTATGAATCATGTATTGGATTTTAACCCATTGAGAGCTTGCACCATCAAGGATGTAAGTAAGCAAGAGTTAATCCTTCCATAAAATGCATTTTGTATGGTGTTTTGTTTCCTTGGGAGTTTTTGATATTGAATAAAGTGTTGATCATTTTGATATATCGTTTGTGACTCAATTTTAAAGGTTAGGGATCATAACCATGGGTATCAAATCTCTTCCTTGTGCCAAAATGGAAGAACTTTTTGGGTGGGGGCATATTTTCAAGGGGAAAATTAGGGTCGTGATAACAAAATCCATTTGTGAAGGTTTCTACATAGAATATGAAAAAAAATACAATTTAAATTCCTGTCACAAATATATGTGATTTCAAACAAAAACCACCACTGAAATGGGAATCTTAATTGTGAAGCTATTGCCAACTTAAAATCAACTATATAAGGATTTTTTGGTGATAGCCATAAGTATTATAGAGCAAATTTATTTTGATATAATTCCTAGACTATAGCCAAACCAATGCCAATATAATAAAAGTGACTAAGGAATTTCAAAATTGGGATCCTATTGGCGAATTGTACAAATACCATGAAAGTTACACATGATGTTTCAAGTTGAAATTCTTGCAATGCAATTATCATTGTGTTTATGGACCAAATTACAATACAATTGATGACGATATAAGAAAAGTGGTTGTGGTTTTCAAAGTCTGTGTCATTATAGTAATTTAAAGAAGTATCATGGAAGCTACAACCATTTCATGTTGAAATTCTTGTAGAACAGTTATCTTTATATTTGTGAACATGATTGTTACAAGACCAACACCATTAGGCACAATGTGACTATGTCTTTTCCAAATTGGGGTCATAATAGAATTAATGGTTAGTGTTAATAAGTTAAGGTAATTTCAAATTTCCAACCTCAACATTCTAATGGAACCCAAGAATGGAAATGGTGAGAACCCTAAATAAGGTGGCAATAGCTAGAATCTTGTAGGATATTCAGGAAAAAAAGAACAAATTATGGAGGTTCAAGTGATTTGTTAAGAAAACAAGGAGTGTTGTAACATTGGAAGATGCATACTTCCATTAGAGGAGAGAATACAAGACACATACATGCCTAGTTTGATTTAGAGGAGACTTGTGATAATTGGCATATGGATAGTTTTCATCTATAGGATGAAAACTCCTTCCATCTTACCTTTGATGACTCTACATCATATGGAAAGAACATCATTAAGGGAAGTCATAAGTAAGTTATGACTACCAATTTTCAACTAGGATATTCTCCATAGGTCATGTTCCTTCCAAATTCACAATCAGCCTTTTGTGGCTCAGAAGATGGTCTTTTGGATATATTTGGTTCTATTTATTAGAATCCATATGAGCATGGTGGAATTTTGGAGCACTATACTCAAGCATTTCTTGAGCTTAGGTGTCTTCAATGTGAATTCAAAATTAGCACCTAGAAATGGGGCTCAATTTGAAGGATGAGATCCATTCCTACTTCAGCTTTGAGTCTAGAAATTGTATAGTGACCCTCATTTGTTGGACTCATTTACAATTGTAGTCAACATCCATACATGGTACCTTGGTTATGGTTGTACATCAGCACCACAAGCATTGAGAGAAATTCTTCTTGAAAGGGGGTGAAATTATGGGATCCTCCTTAGGGGTGTACTGGGGGGTCACAAGGCATATTAGACTAATAGTAGTGTAGGTATGATGGTCATTCATAGTAAGGTAGAATAGGTCCACTAAGTTTGTTATTATTAAATAAGACCCATTGGGTAATTAACATCAAATAAATTTAATGTTGACTCAGTAAAGACGTCTATACCCTCCTTATGAATCATGTATTGGAGTATATTGTGTTGGATCTTAACCCAAAGAGGAAAATGAAAAAGAGTTTATCCTTCCATAAAAATATCCTTGTATGATATTTCCCTATCTTAAGGGTTTTCAATATTGAATAAAGTTTTGATCATTCAAATATATTCTTTGTTGTTCAATTTAATGGTTATGGATATTAGCATGGAAGGTCTCATTAGTTATTGGGATTAACAACTTCTTTATATACCTAGAGCAAGTTGGGTCCCTTGAAACCCCGTGTGGCCTTCTAGAATTCACATAGGGATCCATCAAGGCCTAGAGACTTGTCATCAACAAATTTTTTCAAGCCTCCATTGTAAACTCATTTACATTCAAATGTTGTTCACATCTGAATTAAAACCTTGACAAGAAATATTTTCTTATTTATTAGTTAGTCGTGTTTAAAATGCAGCAAGAAAATCTCAGTTTGACTTTACCTTGGTCAAACTAGAGAAAATTTGAATTTCTATTTCAAAAGAAATCTTGGAGATAGTTAACTGAGGTGACATGGAACTTTTCAATCAATTAACTCAGTTAATTCGAGTTGGGGAAGCTCGATTTTAGTTCAGTATGATTGATTGCTAATTTTTAATAATCTATTTCATTTAATTTTAGCTATTTTCAGCTAAACTAGTTCTAACTATCAGAAGAACTAGTGGAGGTTAAGTTGTGGAAGTGGAACTTCAACCACACTCAATGATCGACCAATTAACTAATCAGACAGCCCAAAATAGTTACTGCATGTAGAAAATTTGAGTTACCCAGTTGATATGGAGTTTCCAAGGCAATGTACTATCCATTGTAGAATTTTCCCTTGTATACAGGTGGTGCATGTAGTCAGAGGAAGGACCTAGAGGAATTGCACAATTCAATAGTGGAAAATTCCTAAATAGTAGGGACCAATTTCCTGGAGAAACAATGCAAGGAAATAGGAGCTTGGAGGGCTTGAAAATTGGCTAAGTGTTAGCCAACGTCAGTCAGTGAGGAAGAGGGATAGACTATACACTTGCAAGGTGTGCTCAATCTTGAGCAAGCATATGTATTTCATCTCTATTCTTTGATTAATGCAATACATATAGGAAGGGTTTTTGAGCAATAGCTTTCCCCTACATAAATCTATGTGCATGTGTGATGTTTCCTTTTGCCTGTCTATGGCTTTTGTTCTAGATGCAATCCAGTAGAGTAGCTTCAAGTCTTTGTGATTTAGTAAAATTTCATGAGCAGTTTCGAATCTACACATTAATTTATACAAGTCGATGTTGGCATATTTTGATACATGTTCAAGCATGGCCATATTCCTTTCATCCATCATTCCTTTTATTATAAACACCATCTTATAATGATACCAAAAATCCCATTGAATACCTACTTGGCTTGTAAATCCTCCTTGGGAAATTTTAAGAACTTCAATTCATTCCGTCACTTCCTTTGAGGCACCAACTACTATACATCCAACATAAAATCCATGAGGAAGGTTGCATGAGGATGTATAATGAAATTATCATGGTGAAATTATGCGAATTCAAGTTTTCCATTTCTTCTAAATTTGTTGATGAACTATAATATAACATAATGCTCTTGAGTTCTTTGAGGTGATTGTGGACATCTCTACATGTCATACAAAGGCATTATCATTTTAAGTTCTATTAATAAGTAGAAGATAATGAATGATACTATGAGTTCCCCAATTAACTATATAAAAAATGAGAAGGTTTCCCAATACTATATCAAAAAGAGGAACAGTTTTGATGCAGCATATTCCCTACCTCTATCGCTAATTAATTGATCAAGGGAGTGTTTTTGTGCATTTCATTATTAATGTGGGGTCAGCGTTTCATTTTGCATTTTTAATATGTCGTTATAAAGCCACTTTGTCGGTATAAATCCACTTTTACATGCATTCTCTTGTTTATGGATAGCTTTCTCCACACAATTATTCGTTTTCTCATATATATGTTATTAAATCCTTATTCGAGAATGTTTTTCACACTTGCATTTTCT
>APFE030214397.1:105277-117896 GCA_000404065.3 Pinus taeda
ATTTTTTTAGCTAAAATAAATTAAAATGAAATTGTTTATTGCTAAAGGATAACAATGTGGAGCATCTGCACTTGTCCGCACAATTATTCAAGTGTTTTTCACACTTTCAATTTCTCGTTATTGTCGCCTCCGTACAGCTTCTTTCGCACAATTAGTAAGTTTTTTCCTATTGTTCATAATTATTGTCTGTTTTAGTTAAAATAAATTAAAATGAAACTATTTATTACTAAAATATAACAGTACGGAGTATCTACACTTGTTCACACAATGAGCTTTATAAAACAAGTTCATCAACTAAGAAACTAGAAAATGTGAATCGAAAATCAGCGAAGGTGAATCGTTAATGTGGGATTCACATTTCATTTTTATTATTGTGCATTTTCTATATGTCTTTATTACCATCTCCACAAACGCATAAGGAAAACAACCTTACAACATCTTATTTTGGGTCCTGCAAAGCTTTGTCTGCACAGCTAGTTGTTTTGTTATTTAAGCTCTCAAGCTTTCATTTTATACACTTTCGCACTAAAACAATTGAATTAAAACCAATATCAAAATGCATTACAATTAAAATTCTCCTCTCCATTTTCTTCATTCTGCACAATTTCCACACATGCATTTGTTCTCTGCGTAACCTTCGCACATTAATAACCATCTCTGCACAACTCCTTTCATACATCTACTTCAGTGGTCACAGAAAATGCTCCTAGATAATAATTAAAAAGTCCATTGTGCAAAAGAAGATATCAAGCTTTGATTGTGCAGTTGTCCTCGCGTCTATTGTTATTTAATTGATTCTCTTTACATAAATATTTCCACCCTACATTCGCATTAAAGGTTTTTATTTCTAAGAGTTTAATATTAAAAATGAATACTTTATGCTTATATTATTGATAATATTTTAATTGTAAATAATTAGGCATATGTGCAGAAGTGTGGATGAGTTGTATCGTGTGGAAGAACCTTTCAATGTGTGGATTGCCTGATTTAGCACAAAAGGATTTTTATTGCTAATATTTTATTTAGTATTAAATCAGGCATATTTGCTCAATAACATTGTCTATCCTTAGATTATTATTTAATTGATTATATATTTTCATATTAAAAATACATACTTTATGCTTATATTATTAATAATATTTTAATTTGTGCGGAAGTGCGAAGGAATTTTATTGTGCGGAGGAAGTTGTAAATGTAAGATAAATAATGTGTATTTTCTTGTCTCTACAGCTAGTTAAGTGGGGTCTGCATTTTGCCCACATTTCTATCTCGGTGCCTGGCTAGACTATACCAGAGAAAGTAGTTATTTTAGTAAGCTATTGACATATACGAAGCTATTGCTAATATTTTAATTGTAAATAATGTTTATTTTCATATTTTGGAATATTTTGAATATATGTTTGTTCAAGCTCTTGTACGGAAGTGCTCTTCACGCGGATTTATGCACTTTGTACTAACTGCTAATATTATTGCTCATATTTTAGTTATAACTACTGCTATTTAAGTGATTTTGTACAAAACCACATTAATATTGAATATGGGTGTGGTTGTGAGTGAAAATTTTTCCCACATTTTTGTGTCAAACCATGCTTGTTCCACACTGCTTTCTCTATGCAACAATGCCTGCAAATCTTTGTCCGCACACACTATATCTTTATGGTTATGTGTGTACCTCCGAATATGTTTCAAATAAGGCATATGTGTGGAAGTGCATAGGAATTTCATTGTGTGGAGGAAGCTTTCAATGTGGGGATTACCACACTTGGAACTAAAGGCTTTTATTATTAATATTTTAGTATTAAATAATGCATATTTGTTTTTCGCAATAGCACCAAAGAAACTGTTGGAATTATACGATATTGTTGTTAATACTTTAGTGATAAATAGTGCATATATTCCCTATCTTTGCAGCCAATTAAGTGGGGTATGCATTTCATTTACATTTTTGTCTTAGCCCATGCTTGTTCCATTGGTTGCTCTGCACAATGACGTGTGTACATCTTCCTATGAACAAGATATATTTGCAGACATATGTGAAGTTATTGCTAATATTTTAAGTGTAAATAATGCTTATTTTTTATTATTTCGAATATCTATCTATTTAAGCTCTTCTAGAAGTGCTCTTTGTGCAGATTTTCACATTTTGCACTAACTACTAATCTTATAGCTCATATTTTAGTTATAAATAATGCATATCAGTAGTCAATTAAGTAAAGCATAGGTCATTCGGTAATCTTAGAAGAAAAAAGACACCTTCTTATAGCTTTGACTTCACAAATTTCGCACCAAATGCTTTTATTGTTTTTTATTGCTAATATTTTAGTTATAGATAATGCATATTAGTTGTCTATCGAGGAATAGTTGTGCGGAATGAATACAAATTTATGTACAAAACTTCATTTCATTGAGAAGAATCTTTATTTGTGCAGAGGAAGTTCAATGTACGTAGAAAAAAAAATTGTGCAGAACCCTGCACTTAACACTAAAAGATTTTATTGGTAATATTTTAGATTGGCAAGTCCAATTTTCGCATCATTGAACAGATTCACAATTCGCACTCAAATGATTTAATAAAATATTAACTCAAATGGATTCTAGTTAGCAATAATGTTAATTTTTATTTTAATCAATAACAGTATGAGATATAAAACAAAGTTCCAAAGCATGTGTTCAAATACACATATAAAATGTTATCATAAAATCGATATAGACAAGTAGTTTTGAATGCAAAAGAGTTCTTGTAGTTCAATTTGTAAATAGCAACTAGTTCACAACATGTTTAGATTCAAGACATAGGAATCAAAAACAAATTTTCTCAACAAAATCAGAACTAATTTAATTTAATTTATATCTATGATTTTTGGAATTATAGTTTTTTTAAGTATGGTATTCCTTGTGTAGAGCTTTGACTATGTAGAAGAAAGTTGTTGTCCAGATCAGAAATTTCCGTTGTAGTATTCTATTATTAAGGGATACATGTCTAGGATACCAAACCATTGCCAAATGTTCAATTTCGTTTAAATCAAAAACAAAAAACTAAATGTAATAGAAAAGTTGAAAGCATATTTTTGGAAATTTATAGAAAACACTATGTCATAATAAAATGTCAATGAGCGTGGACATAACTCAGACTTATACAATATCATATTCAAAACATGTTCTTCAAAGACAAAATTGCTAAATAGAATTGTAATTGTCCAAAGAAAATTGTAAAGTAAATGGATTTGTTGTAGCGGAAATTGGTGTTTTTCTTCCTTGAATGGAATCTGCATCTTTTAAACAACAATATGTAAGATATATTACCATTCCATGACTCGTTGAAGAAATACATTGACTATTATTTTAATGTAGTCATTGTCGAGCCCCAAGGGTTAGCCCAACTGGTCAAGTCGTGCCTCGCCAAAACGGGAGGTCACAGGATCGATTCTACCCGAAGCCCTTGGGTCAGGTCTGTGATGGCCAAGGGGTTTGATCCTAGAGATCAGCCTTAGAATTTACATGGATGTAGCCTGCACCCCTGACCACGGATGTTCGTGAACCACTGAGAAAAAAAATTTAAAAAAAATGTAGTCGTTGTCGGTGGAAACTGTGACTTCCATTTTCACGTTTTTGGTGAAAATCTCTTTTTCAATATTTCTAGTTTCTTCCTGCACGTCGAAAACCAACTCATTGTTCTGCTTATTAACCTTGGAAAAAATAATTAGCCAAGTGCCAATATGTTCTGCAATGAAATCAATGATGTTATTAAACTTTGCTACCATTTTGTGCTTTTCTCTAGCAATTAAGTTTGTAACATGTTGTTTGAAAATAACTTAGAATATTGTAGCATGCCCAAACTACCTAAGCCTTTTATAATGTCCATTTCCCTGAAATAGGAATCATCTCTCCTTTTGGATAGTTCATTACTAGTAGACTTGATATTCTCAAGTGTAGTGACCCTTTTCCGCCCATCCAACTTCTAATTGCTTCACTTGTTCAAAATTTGGTAGTTGTTGGTTTTTCTTTTTGAAATCTGAGAGTGGTCCTAGCCTGCACTAAATTATTTAATTAGTAGTCAATGAATTTATTGTCTTTTGTAAGATCAATGTTAAACAATTCCATAAACATCTTCATTTTCTCTTACAAACACGTTAAATCAAAAATTGCTTGCCAAGTATCATCAATGATTTCTAATCTTTGGCATATGTTATTGAGGATATATGTATTCTCTGCATTAAGCAAATTCATAGCCTTGTTAATGTTTACAGTGTTGCAACAGCAGAACTTGACAATGAAGGTGATCGTATTGCCAGTGGCGTCATTAACAAAGGAACTGGATTTGCAGTGCCTTATAGTTCTTTTAATTTCCTTTTTAACATATGATTTTCTGCAAGCATATTGGTAACACTTTGAGTAATTGCATCATGGGTAGATTATTTCAATACGATGAGCCTCATTGTATCAATGCCAGACAGATCAATATCCACATGTTCTTGATCAATAATATTTTCATTTGCAATATTTACCTTTTTAACTCTCATTTTTTTGTTGGTCTTGTCATACTTTTCATTTTTCAATATGACACAACATTCATCAAAAATAATGTCCTCTTCTACAATTTTCTCCATTATCTTTTGATTCTCTGATAAATGAGTAGCAACCCAATTAAGTTGTTCACTGCTATCACTTTCTACGTCTATAGCCTATTGAATTCTTTCTCCATTGAAAACACTTTTGGACTTGGGTATTTTAACTGTATGCATTTGGTATGGAAATAATTTGTGAACTTGCTGACTCACCAATAATCAGTTTTACAGAGCCAAAAATTTTTCTTTTTCCTTGATTCATGGATGGAATTGCACCAGTAAAAGGTGTGGAAGGAGAAGATTTTTGTGTGGTATTTAGCGATTTTTGTTTCTATTTTTCATCATTTATTCTTTGGGCATCCATTATTGATATTTGATACTTGATTTCCTGCAAATTTAATAAACTGTGCAGTGTAAACACATTTGCTTACAGATTATGACAAGCAAAAATTCCACTAGTTCTTTCTTTGCATGCAATTTAGGTTACTAAGGCGAAAAAAATGCACATAACAAAGGCAAAAGAGAATGAAATATTTAATTATAAGATGCAGTGGCTATTACATGTGCTGAAACTTTTTTCTAGAGTCCCTGTGTTCATAAAGTGTGAAATGAGAAAATACAAATCCCTAAACAATTCTACAGAAAAGGAAATATATTGTAGAGAGCAAAAGAACCTAAGCAATTGAAAAAATGAATTGTTAAATACTACTAAATCCACTATGAAGTGAGACCAGGAAGTTATTCGCTAGAGAAAATGTCTATGTTTCTCTTCTTTTTTGTTGGCAGATTCAAATATCATTTGGTTGAGTGTATAAATGAAAATAGCTTGGTTCATTTATCTGTTATTTATAGTTTTCTCCAATGTCGCGTAAATTTGCAATTTGTTTTTGCAGTTACAATTGCCAATTGTTGTTAATTTTCGTGTGCAAACTACCACATATGGAACTCTTAATAAATAGCAATTGAAAATATCAAAGCCAACATTTACGAGAAGTAATAGAAATAAGTATCGATATTGCAAAACCATCTTCTCCACTAACTCTGTATTTTTCCCTTGATTTAATATCATTGAAATATGTGTCATACAAATAGAGTTTCAATATAGTATAACATCACTATGTGTTTGTACTACGTTATGAAAGGTTTTCTGGTGCATTTTCCGACCTAAATTAGCCAAAATATGTCAATGATTTCTTCGATTCACAATTATGGATTGAAATTTATGCACGATCTAACAGTTGTACAAGTTTTTGAAATGGCTAAATGCATATATGCAATAATAATAAAAATCTCATGAAAATTATGACAATTAGACTTGAAACTACCCACAATAATTGTTAACAGTGGGAAATGAATATCATTCATAGACGTGTTTGGCCATTTCTATAACAAATTGATTTAGTTACTGAGCTAGCCCCAACTAGTAAATTGTTGACTATTTGTTTTATTTTGATACTGACAAAGCTAATTGTTTACCAAGGTCACAAATTTACGCAGAAAGTTATTTTTAACCGGAGTTGAAGTTTGACAATTGTAACCCGGATTTCCCAACATTTCTGTTGGATTTTCGCAAAAATCATGACAAAATTTCCACAATTTTCCGAGAGAATTTGTCACTTCGGTAAACTACTCCATTGCCATAATTCATTCAAGTTGATTGCATATATATTATCTCATTATTTCTGACAAGGAGTTTCGTGTACTAATCCCATTAATCATGATTAATAGTGTGATGCCAATGGTCCTCACTATCATTCTTCCTTAGTCATTGTGAGATACAGATTTGATTTATTGACTCGTTTAACACTTTTAATAAATAGCAATTGAAATTTTCAAAGTGAACATTAGTGGTAGCTGGTGAAATAAATCTCGAAATTCAAAAATTATTTGCTTTCTTACTTTGGTAACAATTATTTCTTTAATGTTTTTTATATATGTGTATTAAATAGTAGGAATTTACGAAATAAAATAAATATGATTTCATTTTGATCATGTACATTATTGTACATGTATTCAATAAGACGATATAGGAATATCATGTATAGACACAAGGCAAGGTCGGTCAGCTCAAAAAATGCCAAAATGTTTTACATTTAATCTTGTACTAAAGGTTATTAATTAATTGTTTTATTGACACTAAATCATGTCGCTAAACATTGGCATATAGCTTGCTTCGCACAACTGTCATTATATTTTTTAATTGGATAAATATTGGACAAAGCACCTTTGGGAACAATCAAAGCACAGTTGAACATGCATTTGTTGTTAGATATGCACAAACATTTTTGGATAGCTACTTATGTATTCAATAACATGGTCCATTGGACACAGTCAAAGAAATATGGATGTGCATTTTTCCTTTGCACGTGCTTCTTTAGAACAGAAGCTACGCCATTCAATAATCGTTATTGCAACTGGATCATAAATCGGTCTTCTTTTTTTGAAATGACAACATAACAGTTTCAAATATGTGCCAAAGGACGGTGTTTCAAATATGTGTGGAAGGATGGTGTGTAGAACAAGGAACATAAACTTTTGCATTCACATACATATGCACTTTGACATCGCTCTGCACACTGAAATCCCCGCATAAGGGCTCATGGAATATGGACATGTTAACTTTAACAAAGTTTATATTCTTAATTGAAAATATTTTGTTTTTCACTAAGTACTTTGCACTCTGTATTTTTTGTCTGAACATCTACGGAATTGTTGGTTGGATGCAAACAATAACTGCAAAAAAACCAAAACCATATACAATATCAAATCTCATTCATCAATTTTAGTGTCGTGTATGGTAGTGGGTTCTAACCAAATTCATATTCATGTTTATGACATTGTATCTCGTAATAATCATAACAATAGAAAACAACGTACAAACTATTGAAATAATTCTCTACGTTCCCAATGACGAAACTTGGTATTAGCACCTAACATGCAAAAAATAATTAAAATCGAGTACTATTATTGATGTCCATTAAGTAAATCCACACATAGTGATGTTATCATATCTAGTTGCAAATATATCGATAAGGTCATGTCTATCAATATTATAAAATACCCTTTTCTATATTTATTCAATGAATTCAAGTATATATTGCTTTTAATAGACCAGGATTTAGCATTCGATTCAATTGTTCTAGATTGGAGAAAAAGCTATGAGCATTGGTTGGGAGTGTTGTTGGTGCTAGTGCTGGCGTGCCCCTTTCTATTGTAGTTGGTGTTGGTATTTTTAGTGTACTAATGAGTAGATTGTATCTATATGTAATTAGTGAGAAAAATTAGTAATAGACAGAGAACATGTGGAGAAAGTATAGTTAACAAATTAGAGATTAGGCCCATAATATTTGTCGACTAAATGGTACGTTGTGATTGTAATGAGAATGCAATATAGATATGGATGGTTGATTTTTATTTTTTTTGTATTCAGTGACGGAGTACTATTTGGTATTAGCTTGCTAGAAAAAGTTGTGTAGACATAGTTGTGTGTATAAAAAACCAATAGTTATTTTATTATTAGTACATTGTATGAAGTGTAGGGTTTAGTACAATGAAAGCTCGAGATATTTTTGTGCCATATGAATTTTCTTTGCAATTCTACACACGTCCATTTGTGTTTTTTCATTGTCGTTGTCATTGTTGTTATTATTATTATTATATGTTTTATTATTATTATTATTTATGAAAGTATTTCCCATCTAAGGAAATAGTTATGTGAAGAGAGTTGTGTGGGAGTAGTTGTACGGAAGTGGTTCTCTAGAGAATACTTGTGCGGAGAAGAAAAAATGCATGTGCATAAACATAAATAGCTTTAATGCATGCCTCAGTTACTATGTTAACTATTTCTTTGCATGCAATTGGATTTTGATACTCATGCATTTTTATTTGAGACCTTCTTCCTTCAAAGCTATCATTGTAACATTGAAAAAATGTGATTAGTATTATTTAGGACTACTAGTTTCAGCTCATATTCTCATTTCATTTATATTTGAGGACATCAGATAATTTGCACCGCAAAGAATATGATAAGTTGTAATTCTACAATTGAAAGTGCATGTTTACTAATTGTCGAAAGAAAATTTAGAAAATGAAATTTTTACTATTTATCTTATGAACTAATTTCCTTTAATATTGAATAATATGAGTACAATCGCCAAATGTGCAATTATATAATCTAGAATTGGCAAATATCAAAATAATTTTACACACTGAATGTACTAAATTATCCTAATATCAATTTCCAAATCGTACAAAACGTATCTACCATAAGTACCAGCAAAATCGCAAGATTGATGACGATCACTACTTAATGAATATCATTAAAATAAATAGTATCCAAATGTCATGTTATATTGTTAACAACAATGTTAATTAAATTTTATTTCATATATGATATGTTCAATTATGATATAATTAAGGTGGTTGCAAGTTCTTTCAAAAAACAACAGCAGGATCAGTCTGTTAGAAAATTATATATTACGGAGCAATGGAACACATAGAATATTGCATAAATATAAACACAGAAAACGCATAAAACCAGAGAGACACAGATATATGTGGTTCACCCATTTTGGGTTGCGTCCACCCCGAATAGCCAGTCCTTCCTTTCTATTATCTAGTAAAATGAAGAGACACAACCTACAGCATATCTGCTGTAATATCCTCTGTTTTCTCTCACAGTCTCACCTCTCTGTTTCTCGCTCAAAGAATACACATCTATTACACAGCCTCAATACAATGCCCTCAGACAAAGAGAGGGGTTGCCTTCTAGGGAAAAAAACCCTAAACTAAACATAAGTTCTACCGTCAGATCATCCGCCTAATGGACGGCCCAGATTGACTAGAAATTACTATACTTTTACAAGGAAATTTTACATCTGTTTTTAGCTTCGAGGGCGCTGCCCCCGAAACCCTCGTCGGGTGACCGCTAGCCCCCGGACCTCCCATCCGGCGGGATCGGCCCCCTCAAACCCCCGCAGGGGGGACAAGTCCCCCCCACACCCCCCTGCATGGAGGGTTGTACAAACTTCCTGGGGTATACACTCGGTTGAAACAAAGACCTCTAGATAATCATGCTCCACACCCATTAATCTCCCAGTTGGAGAATGATTGTAGCAACTCCATCACTGCTTCATTTGCTGGACAATGACTCCTCTTTGGACCTGGTTTTTTCTCATCTTCATCAGCATCCTTGAAGACCAATTGAAACTGATCATATTCTCAGTTTCTCCCTGGTTACAACTTTTGTTAGCATATCTGCAGGATTTTGGCTAGTGTGTATCTTTTCAGCTTCAACTGTCCATCTTCTAACACTGATCGTATGAAATGGTACTTGAGCTGTATGTGTTTAGTCCTGGAATGAAATGCTGAGTTCTTTGCAAGATGAATGGCACTTTGGCTATCACTGTATAACGTGCCCTTATCATGCTCCTTACCCAATTCACCCATAAACCTTTGTAACCAAATCATTTCTTTACTAACCTCTGTAGCAGCAACATACTGTGCTTCTGTTGTTGAAAGTGCAACAACACTTGGGATTTTTGAAACCCAACCGATAGTTGTTCCTCCAATAGTAAATACATATCCTGTAGTGCTACTCATGTTATCTCTGTCACCTGCCATATCTGCATCAACATATCCCTGTAGGGAAATGTTTGAACCACCAAAGCATAATGCTTGATTTGTGGTACCTTTCAAATATCTGAGAATCCATTTCATTGCATCCAATGTTCCTTTCCTATATTGTTCATGTACCTGCTTACAACTCCCATTGCATGTGCAATATCAGGCCTTGTGCAGATCATTGCATACATTAAGCTTCCAATTGCTGATGCATATGGAACTTTAGACATATAATCCATGTCTTCTTGGGTCTTTTGGCACATTTCCTTACTAAGTTTGAAATGGCTAGCAAAAGGTGTACTAACTGGTTTTTCATTGTGCATATTAAATATTTTCAACACCCTTTGTATGTACTCATTCTGAGACAATGTTAATTTGCGATTTTTCCTGTCTCTAGTTATTCTCATACCAAGGATTTGTTTTGCAGCTCCCAAATCCTTCATTGCAAATGAATTTGCAATTTTCTTTTGAGCACATTTATTTCCTACATGTTAGACCCTACAACAAGCATGTCATCTACATACAATAACAATATAATATAGCTGCCATCATTTTTCCTTTTGAGATAAACGCAATGATCAGAGTGACTTCTAGTATAACCTTGTTCAGACATAAACCTATCAAATTTTTGATACCACTGCCTTGGAGCCTGTTTTAAGCCATACAATCTCTTCTTCAACTTGCACACTAGTTTCTCCTTCCCTTTTACCTCATATCCTTGTGGTTTTTGCATATATATATATCTCTTCCTCCAAATCCCCATGGAGAAAGGTTGCTTTTACATCTAACTGCTCAAGATGCAAATCTTCAGCTGCTACTAGACTTAAAATAGTTCTGATTGAAGTCATTTTAACAACAGGAGAAAATATCTCATCAACGTCTATACCCTTTTTCTGTGCAAACCCTTTCACCACAAGTCTAGCTTTGTACCATTTTCTTCCTCCATCTTCTTCCTTCAGCTTGTAAACCCATTTATTCTGCAATGTTGTTTTACCTTCAGGCAACCTGATTAAGTTCCAAGTCTGGTTATGTGTTAAGGATTCCATCTCTTCTTTCATGGCTTGCTCCCACTTCTTCCTAGTTTCTACCTGCATTGCTTCTTCATAACATCTGGTTCACCAGAATCAGTTAACAATACATAATATAATGAAGGAGAGTATCGTTCAGGGGGTCTACTTATCCTGGTATATCTTCTGGCACCACTTTCAGGTGTTTGGGGTTCTTGTTGTTGTTGTTGTTGTTGTTGATTATTATTATTTTTAGGCACCTTTACTTTTTCTATGATTTCGTCAAGCACTGTGTATTCCTTTTTTCTTTTTCCTGTTTTTTTTCCTGTAGCTGATTCTTATACAAGAGCTTTTCATTGGATATTACATCTTTGCTCCTAATGATTTTTTATTTTCGTAATCATATAAGTGATAACCAACATCATTAACACCATATCCAATGAAGGTACATTTCTTTGATTTTGCCTCAAGCTTTGTTCTGTTTTCTTTATTAATGTGGACAGATGCTTCACAACCAAAAGTCTTTAAAAAAGAGTAGTTTACCTTTTTACCTGTCCATGCTTCCTCTGGAACACCACCATCCATAGAACTTGAAGGCCCTCTGTTTATTAGATAAACAGCAGTATCTACAGCATCTGCCTAAAATTGTAAAGGCAATCCAGCATGCAATCTCATGCACCTTGCACGCTCCATGATTGTTTTGTTCATCCTTTCTGACACACCATTTTCTTGTGGTGTTCTTGGAACTGTCTTCTCTCTGCGAATTCCATGCTCTGAACAATACTTATCAAACTCTTTGCTGAAATATTCACCTCCATTGTCTGATCTGAGACACTTCAATTTCTTTCATGTCTCAATCTCAACCAAAGTTTTCCATTTCTTGAAAGTATCAAATACATCAGATTTATTCTTAATACAATAAATCCAAGTTTTTCTAGTTGCATCATCAATAAAAGTAACATAATAATGAAAGCCACCAAGAGATGATACCTGAGCAGGTCCCCATACATCTGTATGCACAAGCTCTAATTTTTCACTCTTCGTTTCTTTCCCAACTCTAAGGAATTTGACTCTCTTATGTTTTCCATAAACACAATTCTCACATTTTAAATCAACATGCTTCAAACTTTGCAACAAATTTCTTGAGTGAAGAATCTGCATCCCCTTCTCACTCATGTGCCTGAGCCTATGATTCCACAATGCTATATCTTCTCCTATAGAGGTTAAAGAATTAATAGAATTAGAAATACCATTGCATAAATACAATGTACCAACCTTTCCTCCTTTCGCTTTTACCAGGAATCCTTTAACGGCCTTCCAGTTTTTATCTGTGAAAGTAGTTATGCAACCTTCACCTCCCAACTGCCTTATTGAAATCAGATTTCTCTTCAGATCTAGAACATGCCTTACCTCCTTCAATAGCCA